>JACXGI010000275.1:145991-157948 GCA_016801175.1 Esox masquinongy
GGGGGGGGGGGGGGGGGGGGGGGGGGGGGCAGAGGGGATTCTGTGCCATTGCCCTAGTTTTCCTCCCAATGAGAGAGAGTTATGACATAACCACTGGCTGACAGCCTTCTCTATCTCTTTGTGTACGTGTGTGTGTATGTGTGTGTGTACGTATGTGTGTAGCGTCTGTATGTGTGTGTGTGTATGTGTGTGCGTGTGTGTATGTGTGTGTGCGTGTGTGTGTGTGCACGCGTGTGTGTGTGTGTGTGTGCGCATGTGTGTTGACCAGGCTGCATTGCAGCAGCACCCAAAGTCTGTCAATAGTCTAGCACCCGTCCATAGAAGCAGCGCCAATCGGGATTATATAAGTGTTAAATCACAGATGTGATATTATGACTTTATGAGGCTGTGTAACCACGGCCTGTTTATTATTCCCATGTGGTTATGCGTTGTGCTATATTGACAGCTAGATAACATCCCCCACATACTGTGGAGCCTATAAACAAACGGTACAGTAGGCTACAGTATAAGCTTCAGGGAAATCTTCTGGGCTTAATTGGCTTAGTGAGATACAAACAGGTGAGTCATGAAACCCGTTTACACAATAACAAACTTCTGGCAAAAATGGAACCCTCTGGGTTACATTTCTCCTGCTAATGTCCTTTTTCTCACGCTTTAAATCCATGACATACATACGTCATAGTTAACAGCCATACCAACACATGTTGCACCTTAAGTCATTCAAATGTGGTAAACAAACTGATGAGGTCACTGTGCATCCATCATTAATTGATGGTTACCAAAAATATGTATCATAGGCCTAACGAGGATTAACATAATTTATACATCAACAATATTATTATCTTGACAGAATTTTCTCGTAATGATTTATTAAATATTTTAACCTAGAAAAACAAGTGAACACAGTGCATCCCACTGGTAAACCCAGAGAAAGCATTGTCATAGGGCAGTTTTATCAACTTTCCATAGTTAGAACCACAAAAAACAATGATAATTGACCTTACATAGCACTGACCCAATAATAAATCATGTTTCATATTTGACACTAAGTAAACACCCCTATGAACCCTTACCGTACAAGGTGTCCTCGGGAGTCTGTGAGCCTGACAGAGACATGGTCAGCGGCCTAAGGATGATTTAAGTTCAGAGAGAGATTCCAACACTGACAAACACGAACAATGAGGAGGAAAATGGTATTCTAAGCTGCCTATGTGGTTCGCACATTCACTGTTGTTGTCCTAGCGCGTTAACACTGTGATGCTCTGCGCACTCTAATCTGCCAGAACTCCCCCCCCCCACGTGCGGAGGACATCGAGGTAAACAAAACAGACTGACAGTAGGCCTAGGGGCCATTCAGCAATTTAAACTGTCTGACTGCACTTGTGCAGTAGCCTATATTAGGTTAAAGGAGATCATTGACGTTAACTCCCTCGAACTCCATTTATACAATGTCACATTGAATGTGTTTTGAACATAAAATCATTTATGGAGCGGATGCGGACTGCATCTTTTTCCGGATCTTTAGTCCGCCGGACTGAAAGATTCATGCTTATATGCATGGGTGCATCAGATTCTGCACATGTGTAAATTCCCTGTTTGCTGTCTGAGAACTACTCTCAGGAAAATGACACTCCTTTAATTAAGTTACGTCAAGGCTTAATTAATGTCTGCAAGATCACATAATAGTCACAGTAATTATCACACATAGCATAGCATAAGCTTACTGTGGGCCAAAAACGCAGACAAGTTTATGTCTCGTGTGTCCAAAAATCAACAGCACACGTCACTAGGCAAAATACACATGTAGGGGAGACCGGGGTTGGTTGGCAACAGGAGTTGGTTGGCACACAACTATTTCCTGCTCCTTTGAAGGTCACAGAAACAAAAATGTAAATGTAAATGCTTTCTTGACCTGCACTCATCTACTGTGTTAAAACATCTGAAAGTCACAAACTTTTTTGGTGAGGGTAACATTTTAGTTTTATAGTATAGAAGGTAAAAAAGTGGTCTGTAGATTAAACGTATTATAAAACTGTATTAGACAGAAATATTGGAAATGTGTTACTTCTAGTTAATATACATAGGAATCAGCTACATTTTGATATAAGATTTGAAAGTCTGTGATGAGTGATGGTAACTAGCTAACATAATTTTAAAACAAAGTTTGGTCAAATGTGAGCAGGGTTTGTAGGCACACTGAATTTTAAGGTATAGGCGTTTAGTGAAAAATATGGTAAGACA
Source organism: Esox masquinongy (assembly GCA_016801175.1). Taxonomy (NCBI): domain Eukaryota; kingdom Metazoa; phylum Chordata; class Actinopteri; order Esociformes; family Esocidae; genus Esox; species Esox masquinongy. The sequence goes on from JACXGI010000275.1 coordinate 148,233, forward strand.
TGCATTATGTGTGTCTGTGTCTCTCCTTGTATGTGTGTGTGTGTGTGTGTGTGTGTGTGTAAGACTAACTATAGTGTTTCAAGGCTAGGTGGATTGTTTTGTGCAGCTCCCTAATATACACTTGTGTAGTGTTCTACTAAAATGGCAGTAAATAAGATTCACTCTCCTTGCCTTATTTGGAGTTAGCTAAACTAGACGTCGGGAAACCCGTAAATGCCACAATAGTGTGGTTACTCTCCCTTTAAAAATATTGTGATCACTCCTGGTTATTATTTTGAATGGTCAATGGCAAAAGTAATTTGACATTCCTACTGATGAATTACTTAAAGATGTTTGAATAATGGTTCTTGTTTAAATTACATGTTCAAATTGTCTCTATTGGCTGTTTCATTTTTTGTAACCATAGCATTTTAACATTGTGCCAACCAACCACGTGATGGGGCTGGTTGGCACAAATGTACAACGTGACTTAAATCACGAATCACCTAATTTTTGAAAACATTTGTGTACATTAAAACATATTAACCTTTCATTAGCTACTAGTCAGAATATTTTAACATAAATTATGCCAGAGAAATACGGCAGAGAGTGAAAAGTGTGCCAACCAACCCCGGTCTCCCCTAATGTATGCTATAGTTTGTTAAAACCATCTGCTCTAAATTCATTCATTGCACTGAAAACAATATTGTAGGCTACTTCAAAACGTTGTATTCCTTTTTTAAAGGTGTTTTAAATTAATACTAGTATCCCCACAAAAATCTGATCATAAATTGTTAGGCAGAGTAATGCTGCCAAGATGTTTTACCAGTAAAACTTATCATTAATTAATGAATGAGGTGTTTTTGTCTTACTATTTAGTAGGTTATACTATTATATTTGGTTCTGTTATGCTTTCTTTCTGTTACAATATAAGTATGCTAACAGCACATATATTTTTTTTTACCATTTTAGGGTAACAAAAGTATTTGGACAGTTGGCTTCAGCTGTTTCTAATCAGGCAGGTGTGTTTGTTTGCAATGTTAGTGCATGCACAAGAGAGCTGCAAATGTCTAGTCTTTGATCTACGCTTTGCATTTGGAGTCTATAGCTTTTTTGACAAGAAAACCAAAGTGTCAGTGTAGGTATAGCTGGCCATCATTAGGTGGACAAATATACAACAAATAAATCATAGACATAGCCACATGATTAGGCATGCCATAATCAACTGTGTGGTACATTAAGAAGAAGAAAAATTATGAAGAAAGTGCTGGTTACATTGGCAAACCACTTGATAGACCAAGGAAGAGCCGTATTGTGGATGACTGAAGAATCCTTTCAGTGGTGAAGAAAAGAGTGCAACAAATCAGGAACGCTCTCCAGGAGGTATGCACAGATCTGACAGAACTGTGATATTTATGGCCCAGCACAGCATCAGCCAGAAGTGGAAAAACAGTACCATTCACAGAAGTGTAAACCAGCAAATCTTCAAAATGGGAACACCAGATAGATAGAAGATACAAACCCCTTGTAAGCCTCCAGGACAGAAAATCCAGGTTACAGTTTGCTAAATGAAAATGTACCCACAAGAGCCTGAAGAGTTCTGTAAAATCGTATTATGGAGAGATAAGACAAAGACTAGTCTCTCCCAGAATGATACAATGGTGGTTGTAATGTTATGGCTTGGGCATGTATGGCTTCAGCTGTAGGCTACCTGGCTCGCTTGTCTTTATTGATGGAGTGTCTGCTGATGACAGGTGAGGTGTACTGAAACATCATGAACCATGCTGAATGAAATAGGAACTGAAAATGAATGCAGACCTGGCAGAGCATCAGCAGGGAAGATAACCAACGTCTGGTGATGTCTGTTGGTTGCAGATTTCAGTAAATCATTTCATGCAAAGGATTTGTGACAAATTACTATTGCATTACGTGACATTTTTGTACAGGATGGGAGACTGTGGGAAATTGTGTTGTAATTTTCTGTAAAAGGGGAGCTTCCACAGCACAGGGGTTGAATAATTTTGCAAGCAACACAATTCAGCTTTTTTTAATACAAATATTTCTCAACATTATACCAACGTTACCGTATAATAATAGATGTTGACTGTCAGTGTTTTAAAATAATTCAAGTGTCATGTGGTGATTAGTAATTCCAGGTTTACTAAATTTTCTCTTTAAATGTTGTGATAGTTGATACTTTTGTCCTACAAAATATATGTACTGTTATATATTTTTTTAACAGAATTCTTTTGTGATTTTCAGGAACCCATGCTTTAATTTGTATCATCAAATGAAGTTGTGACAGCTTGGTGTGATGGCTAGCTAGACAATGATTCATAAATTTCATTCCATTGAGAAGTAACCCGGGAACTAGAGACATTAGCACTCTTCTGGATGAGTCCTCAGACTCATTCTGTGCCTATGAAGTAGGCTTGGTGGATGTTGTTGTGTCAGTAGAGATTGCATAGCACAAGGGTGCTATGACGCAAAGTGGATGTGTGATTCTGTTTTTCCTCTTTCCATTTCAAATTCATCATCCTCTTCAAGCACACAATGACACTGCATCAGGCGTTGGAGGGAAGACATATCTAATCAATGAGCCGGCAGTAAGAAGAGTAGAAATATTGATTATGTAGGCGATTATGCACCTCTTCTATTGTTGTTGTTGCTTTTTGTCGCAGTTCTGTATGGGCAACACTGCCACCTGGCGGTCACAGCTCTTCAACAGTGGATATGGGGCTATATTATGGAGAAACAAATGCTTCACCAGACACAATAGTATTATTCTTAAGTCTATTCATACATGTTTCCTAAAAAAAAATGAAGAATTTTAAACCAATGGTTTAATGGTACTGCACCTACACTAGATTATAGCTTTCATGCCTAGACAAGCCTATAAATAATACTGAACATTTTTGTGCAACCAGACACTTTTAATAACCTTAGACATTATACAAAATGTGATGAGCCATCTAATGCAATTTGTATTGACTGAAATACAGCAGTCATGAGTTATAAAACTGTTATAATCACAAAAGGCCTCGTAACCAAATGCTGAAGAATCAGTCTTCCTGTCATAATGGTGCTTTGCTTTCCGTCCCTGGCCGACCCTCAGGCCCCCACCAGCCATGAGTTACCCTGTGCCAGGACCTAGCTGAAATTTGCTTTCCCTAGCTATTCCTTTGCCCATTTCCTTCCCCTTTCCTTTGGTTTAACTTAGTTTTCAAATCTCATCTGACCTCCTGTGCTGCCCTGAGACTCAGACACAGTCTAAGAAAGTCATTACGAGAGAAACCCAGAAGTTAGCCATTCATCAAAGGAGCTTAAGATCTCTGTAACAATGTTCCTTCTCAGGCTGCGTATATCTATCTTGTAGTAAAAGAGGTGCATTCTGGGATGACATTCTTTAAGAGTCCAGCAAATGACCGTCTGGGGTGCTCATCAATCATGCTTTACGTTCGCAGATAGCAAAATAAGAAAACCTTTTCAGGTAATGGCTATGGTTAGATCCTCCCATTAGACATGTCCCTGACTCTACAAGACTGCATTAGGAGATGATTGATGACTTGATCTGAGTCGGCACTAAAGGCTTCTGCTTAAAATTCGTTTCTGTAGCTTGCTGACTTGATTAATGAACGCCAATAAAAACAAGTTGTGCTCCTCCAATAGCTGCCGTGGACCCAGTGAAAACGGGATCTGATTGGTCGGTCCGCCGAGCCGGCTTGGATTAGTGTCATATTTAATAATTACAGTTCCGGGTCTGGCCCCTAGAGGACGGACGCCCGATAAAGAGATCCCGGATCAACACTTCACCACCGTAATCTGTGTTAGTAAACAACCGAGGCCTATTGCACTTATAATCTCTGTTCACGCTTCTGTTTAATGAACTGTGGGACCCGACTCTTGTATTTTTTTTTTTTACTTAATATCTGGCTCAAATCCACCAAGGATGAGTTCCAGGAGCTTCAAGTTAATTAGGCATCAGTAGCTGTCCTCCTCTTTTCCACCTCCACCGTTGGCACTCATAAGCTTCTTTATTTATCATCATAGCCCGTAATGTTATTCACAGTCTTTACCGGATCTTCAATCAACAGGCCGGTTTTTCCAGTGAAGTTTCAAATGTACATTTGAGTCTGAATGTAGCACGACCGAACTGATAACACGAGGTACACAGAGAGACAAGAGATAAGATAAATAATCAGCGTTGATAAAATAGGATGAGATCTGTCTACAACCCCCGCCCTCCTCCCCCGGGCGTTCAGGCATTTACCTTATCTCCTCATCCCCTCTCCCAGAAAGCCCCACTACACTAGGTGGATGACACTAGCTTGGGGTGACAGGTACTGCAGGAATGATGATACAGTCTCGGCAATACAAGAAGAAAATGTCCCTAATCAATTGGTTCTAGCGAACAGACTGCGATGAAACATAACCTACTCAATTTCTGTGTAAAACGGAGAGAGATAGAGAGCAACACCCTAAGCGTGACAGAATAAAATAACATATTAGATTTATCCAGTTTGGCGTGACATCACAGCATGCTGCTTAATTTCCACGTAAACACTGGCATGCGCCAGGAATGTGCAAACGCTTATGGCAGCAAAGTCACACACACAGAGCGAATAGTCACATGCGCACAGAACACACAGACACACACACACATAAAGACCTCGGCATAAATTACAGCCATGGCCGAATTAATGTATGAATCATAACTGGAATAAAAGTGCTGCACGGTTGTTTTTTTCAATCAGCATCAAGGTGATTTGGAACATGTTTATAACATAGATATACTGCATCTATGTAGAAGTGCTGTCTAATCCTCTATTTTAACTGGGTGCACGGCTATGAATAGTATTCTTGGGATCCCATTCTACGGTGTATCCTTTAACCATACGCGCCTTCTCGTTTGTTTCCCTCATCAAGATTCTCGGGCTGCGCTTCCTCTCCTGTTCATCTTATGAGCAACATACATCTGCAGAATTCCACCTGTCTCCTCCTATCTCTTTCATGGCCTTCTTCCAGCCCTCCACAGCTGACCTTGGTGTCCTGTCATACCTCCTTTCATTTCCCACCTCACACGCCAGCCCCCTCCCCCACCCCCAAATCCCACCCCCAACCGACTCCCTGTTTCCTCGCTGTCCCCTGGTCCCACCCCCCGGATCACTTCAACCCTCGGCCCGGCTCTCTGCCGCGCGCTGCAGCTGTACATTCTCTGCTTTTTAATTAGACAGAGAGAGATACACAAGCCCCGCCTTCTCCTGCCTCCTACTCCTTCTCTCTTCCCATCCCTCTCTCCCTCGCTTCCTCTCTCGGCTGACAAGGATACACGACTTACGCCGCGACACTGAGGGGGAGAGAGAGGTCAGAGAGGGAGAGAGAAAAAGAGGGTAGGAGAGAGAGGGGCACAGAAAGAGAGTGGGAGCGAACTGAAAGGAGCATCTAAGGGGATAACTGCCTGTTTGTTCACAGTGTTTCTCCCTCTCGTCATCTCTCACGCGGTCGCGGGTGCACACACCCACATACACACACTCTCAATCACACGCGCACACTCGCGGTCACACATTCACTCTCAGTCACACAAATGCTGACAGGCAAAGCCACAGATCTCAGGCTGGGAGATGAAGAGGCTCACAGCTGAGGAGATGAATCTGGGTAGAAGAGAGTGAAACAGAGGGCACAGCGGAGAAAGAGAAAGAAAGAGGCGAGGAGGACGAGGAGAGGGACAGATGGAGTAGTCACCGATGATGCTAGGTAACCAAGGAACGGAGCACATCGGGTGAAAGAGTGGCGTGAAAGAAATAAAAAGAAAGGAAGGAAGGACGGAAAGAACTGGAGTGATTTGAGAATGAAAGAATACAAAGGAACAACAAACAGCCAGGAGAGAAGGAAAGAAGAAAGCGAGAGATTTGGGGAAGACCCAGTGTGTGACTCCTCGATGTGGTGAAGGATATACTGTGAGCCACTTCACTTGAACCCCATATTGCTACCACAGAGGGAGGGGACCCCCAGCTTCAGGAGAGGGGGAAGACGAAAAGCAGATGGTCGGAAGGCAGGTGGGAGAGAGAGAGAGTAGGAACACATGATCCTGGTTGGTGCAGTGGAGTTAGCGGTGAGTTACTTGTTCGGACTTATTTGTCTTTCACTTCCATTCAACTCAGGTGTTTAACCTTATCACAACCGTCGGGGAATTCACTGTTTTGTTTGTGTGTATGCTCATGCTTTTGTGTGTGTGTTTGTGTGTGTGGGTGTGTTTGTGCATGTGAGAGTGTGTGCGTGAGAGAAAATGCCTTTGTGTGTTCCTGCTTGTATGTTAGTATTAAGTGTTTGTATATTGGTGAGTGTGCGTGTATACTGATTATTTGCTTGTATGTGTGTTTGTGTGTGTCCACGCACACACGCTCACTCGCTCTAAAGCAGGTGAGATGCGCTTTACAGCAGGTGTGGGAGTTGTGTGCGAGATTGCTTATCTTTATGAGCCGCTTTAGACCACGCGGCTTGGGTCAGGCCGTCGGAGAAGCAGGTTTGCAGATTGTAACAGAATGCTATCAGTGCATATTTTCCATGAGTAAGAGTGGGGGGGTTTATGTGAAGGGTTCGGGAAGGGGGGGGGCTGTTACGGATGAGAGCACCGGTGCATATCGTCTTTGTGCACGGCAAATGCCCCGCCAGTCTGAGTGTGCTGTACAGTTACCGATGTACACTGGAACTGTTCCAAAGTGACAGTGTAAATAACAGTCCCTCGGTGTAAATCCTTCCTCCTACGCAAGCTTCTCCGAACAGTGTTGTTCAGAGGAGAGTCAATAAAAGGCAGTCACCTTGACCTCTCGTGGCAGCGCCTATTCTCACGGCGCGTGTTGCCGTCGTGACCACATGGTCTACGGATGTTTGTGTTTTCTTCTCTTGTATGTTAACACTGCGCTCGCACACTTGCGTGCTCACTTCAACGCCAACGTCAGTGTGCAACGTCACACTTGCACGCTCGTTTGCACACTTACACAGGCGTACATACACACAGTCATGCTACACTCTTCCTCCCTCCCTCTTTGTTGAAGTGCTGAGTGGTTAGTCCTGTCTGTCATCCTGCCCCCTGTCTCTCTCTCTGTGTCTCGCTATTCTCTGTTACTTTTATCTCATCTCATCACTGTGTAATTGTAGGGGCCCGTTTTGGCTCCTCAACAGAAATGTAACCTTGCTGTTTCCGCTGTATCACCTGTCTCTCTATCTCCACTTCCCTGTCTTCACCTCCCTCTCTTCACCTCCCTGTCATCACCTCCATGTCTTCACCTCCCTATCTCCGCCTCTCTGTCTCCACCTCCCCGTCTTCACCTCTATCTATCTCGCTTCATCCACCTCCCATCACTAATGCACTCTTCTGCTCTTTAAAGCTTTTTACCTCCAACGTCTTTCTTGCCTTTGTCCCCAATTGTTTTCCCGCTCCCCTGTTATTCGCCCCCCCACAAGTTAACTTGTATCCGTTCATTAAAACCAGGGTATAATGGTCCAGTGTGTGATTAGGAGGAGCCTTCCTGTTGCTGACATGGCGATGTGCTCCGGGGACATTGGGCCAGACAGGGACCTCGCGACAGCTTGCCAGCCTACATAGGCGTCCCCAGGGAACATGTACATGGTGAGCCACGGCCTGGAAAGTGTAGCCTCGCCACCTGTTCAGCTGCTAGTCAGGCCTACGCCACCGCGACCACCTGGCAAGGTCTACACATCCTTTAGCGGGAGCCTTGTTGATATACCGAGGGAAAACAGGACTGGGAGGGTGAGCAAAATGTGGCTCATGAAGCTGTCGTGTTGTTTTTGGTTGAGGAGACATGAAATAATAGCAATTACAATGAAAGTATTTTTTGTAGCCAGATGAGGAAGTGTTTTTAATGGTTCCAGAAAGGTACCCATAAAACTAATGATTTTCTTATCATTAGGTAGCTAACATGTTTTCAGATTATACATTTTTTCCAGCTAGTATGGAACATGACCACACCCTAAAAAAACACGTAAGATGTTGTGTCAACCCATTTTCCAGCTGTTGAACGTCTCTTGATGTTAAATCCACTAGAATTAGCTTCCTGGAGATGGTGATGCTGTATCACTGGCACTGACCTAAGAGAGCAAACTGCTGTCCTATTTGTTCTACTTCTCTGACAGTGGATTTGGGTCAAGATAGCACAGAATGAACAAATCATTCATAACACTCATTGGAGAGATTTTGAGGAATCAGGCCAACACCCACTTTAAACAGGGAGGTTGTTTTTTTTAAAATGTAGATGAGAGTTACACGTAACTTTCCTTAAAGTTGCCCTCCAGTGGCCTATTCCGCCCCAAATTTTGATGTATTTCTGTCCTTGACTGGAAATTCTCTTTTAGGTTCTTACTCCGAAGACTGAGGCAGATTGCGAATCCATACTCAGAAATGGGAAGTGGAACTTTAGAGTGTAGCGAAAGAAATAAAAACTACAAACAACGTTACCTGTTCAGTGATGTGTCTCAGCTGTTTTGGGTTGACAGAAATTATGAAGTGGTCTAATTTTCTTTCTCAGCTACAGTAGTTAGCTTTATCAATGATTTATCTACATCTCCTGTTGAAGATACGTTGATACGGATAAAGTTCTTTGAAGCATTCGGGGAGTTGCTTTGATTGTCGTGGTGCCCCAGGTTTTTCTCTTTAGGGCCAATAGAATTATTGAAAATGAGAAACATATTTGCCTATTATGTTAATGGTCAAAATCATTTATCTGAGAAAATCAGGAGAGCAGCTTTCTAAACTGAAATTATATCTCATTTAACACAGTGTACAGGTGCTGGTCATAAAATTAGAATATCATCAAAAAGTTGATTTATTTCAGTAATTCCATTCAAAAAGTGAAACTTGTATAATGCATACATTCATTCCACACAGACTGATATATTTCAAGTGTTTATTTCTTTTAATTTTGATGATTATAACTGACATCTAATGAAAACCCCAAATTCAGTATCTCAGAAAATTAGAATATTGTGAAAAGGTTAAATATTGAAGACACCTGGTGCCACACTCTAATCAGCTAATTAACCCAAAACACCTGCAAAGGTCTTTAAATGGTCTCTCAGTCTAGATCTGTAGGCTACACAATCATGGAGAAGACTGCTGACTTGACAGCTGTCCAAAAGACGACCACTGACACCTTGCACAAGGAGGGCAAGACGCAAAAAGTCATTGCTAAAGAGGCTGACTGTTCACAGAGCTCTGTGTCCAAGCACATTAATAGAGAGGCGAAGGGAAGGAAAAGATGTGGCAGAAAAGTGTACAAGCAATAGGGATAACCGCACCCTGGAGAGGATTGTGAAACAAAACCCATTCAAAAATGTGGGGGAGATTCACAAAGAGTGGACTGCAGCTGGAGTCAGTGCTTCAAGCACCACCACGCATAGGCGTATGCAAGACATGGGTTTCAGCTGTCGCATTCCTTGTGTCAAGCCACTCTTGAACAAGCCACAGCGTCAGAAGCGTCTCGCCTGGGCTAAAGACAAAAAGGACTGGACTGCTGCTGACTGGTCCAAAGTTATGTTCTCTGATGAAAGTACATTTTGCATTTCCTTTGGAAATCAAGGTCCCAGAGTCTGGAGGAAGAGAGGAGAGGCACAGAATCCACGTTGCTTGAAGTCCAGTGTAAAGTTTCCACAGTCAGTGATGGTTTGGGGTGCCATGTCATCTGCTGGTGTTGGTCCACTGTGTTTTCTGAGGTCCAAGG
>JACXGI010000276.1:0-47138 GCA_016801175.1 Esox masquinongy
GTGGCTACTTTGAAGAAACTAGAATATAAGACATGTTTTCAGTTATTTCACACTTTTTTGTTAAGTACATAATTCCACATGTGTTCATTCATAGTTTTGATGCCTTCAGTGAGAATCTACAATGTAAATAGTCATGAAAATAAAGGAAACGCATTGAATGAGAAGGTGTGTCCAAACTTTTGGCCTGTACTGTATATATTATAAGTCTATAGCAAAATAAAATCTGCTGAAAATCAGTGGGTCTGAAAACTTTCCAAACTGTATAAACATAAGTAAAATCACCAGAAGGATAAGGTTTGGCAAAGTATTTTACTTTATCAAGGGAGGAGATTTTGCTTCCTTCCTTTGCACTACAGTAATCACGTTAATGACCTTTCCCCCCGAAAGTAAAATAGGAAATTATAAACTTTGATGGGAGAATTTTACTTATGGGTAAAAAGATAAAAAATCTGGAAGCTTTACCAGTACAACTTTTTATTGCACACAAAGGAAAGTTTACAGGAAAGAAAAGTACTACAGGTTTGAAAAAAGTAGGATTAAAGCAATATTTTGAGATATTAGTAATGAGGCCCTTTATCTTCTTTCTCAAAGTCACATGACCTTCTGGATACAATTTGAATGTCTCTGCACGAATTGTGAAGAAAATGGCAATCTAACACTACCGCAATTGTTAACAAGCAATGGCAATGACTGGAAGTCTATGGTATCTGCTAGCATGATAGACTTCCAGTAATTGTGTGTACGCACGTAAAATACCTATATTTTTTTATACTAAACGTAGAGACCTAAAAATGGTATCCACAAGTTAATCTGGGGAAATAAATGGCCTAATAACCAACAACCCAAATGGTACCATTAATATAGGCTCAATGTAGGCTATATCTCCATACATTATAACATTTTACTGGTGCCGGTAAACAAAATATTGTGCTACCAAAAAAAATTATGGTCATGGCTACAGATTTTTTTTTACCAGGCCCCACCCTGCTTGCTCCTTCGGAAACCTCGTTCTCATAGCTACGGATCCACACCACGTCCTGCACATATGTTGTTTTAAACACAAATCCACATTCCTCTATTTACCTCAGCCTCTTCTGAAACATAAACCAATCTGATCTACAATAATTTAGGCTATGTCTCTGCCTCATATTCTGAACGGCTGGGGGAAGACTTGTCAATTTCAACAAACACTCCAAAAATATGATGTAGGCTATCTTTTTATTGGAATGTGGATTTTGAAGTAGTAAGAGCAGTCTACACATTACATTGGGCAAAACTATCAGTGTTTAAGAGATGATGTCATCTTTTTTATTATTCTTCCATATAGGCTGAGTATGTAAAAAAAAGTACACTGCATCCCAATATTTGCACAGAAAATCACTATTGCTTGCCTGCCTGTCATGCTTGTTTGATGTTTCACAGGTCAACTTAATTGCTGCCTACAGGCTACCCTCCTCTCCCCTCCCAAAAAAAACCAAACATGAAATCATTAGATTGTCTGTTGTGTTTATTTTTGCTATAGATCACTGTTACAAAAGAACAAAAATTAAGCTGGTTCAAACAGTCTTTTGACCAATTATTTGTTACTTACTACACTGATAAATGACAATCCATCAGTACTTTTTTCACCCATTAAATCTGGGTGGGCAGACCTAAAATAGTAGAGTAGCCCTGGCCTATCACATACGTAAAGGTCCTGACAATACTGTGGCTTCTGTGATGTAAGGGGTTGTAACAAGCCTATAACTTTAGATTATAGACTAATGCCCAAACAAATCCTTTCCCACATCCGACTACTGTAGTCCCGCAATCCCTGCACTACACATCCACCCATGTCACACAGCTTTAAAAACAAACAAACACACAGTCATTATCAACTAATTGCATTATGCAAATTTTAGTCAAATGATCTTGGAATCCTTATTGTCAAGTCCAAACAACTGATCAAACATTGTATGTAGGCCAGAATCCAGCACCACTGCCGCCACAGCCACCTTTAAAGATTGCACAACTAGAATAACATTTCTGTAGATTCAAGGCCTGACATAGACCTAAGGACGTTGCCACAAGCAGATATTGGCAATGAGCTAGATGCAGGACTTCATGCTCACACAGCATCGGCACATGAACAGAGGTTTGCTAGAGGCTGTTACAGCGTGGTAGCCACGGGACCAAAACACAGAACTTTAGCATAGCACAAGAATGCTCTTTGGTTGGGTTTACATATGTTGCTCAATTCTGCTACCTACACCAATTGGCCTTTTGACCAATCACATCAGATCTTTTTCACATCAGATCAAAGTGGGAAAATAATCAGAATTGTGCAGCATGTGTTAACAGAACTTCAGCTGTTCTAGAAATGGACTTTCTAGTTTTTCACATCTAAATCCACCTTCAGATGTGAGATATTTTTTTATAATTTTGTTTTTAGCTGTCAATATACCTATAATGAATCAATAACAGTTCTGTTGTGGGATACATGTAATATGAACATGTAGTATGATGTTGAACCCTTGACGATTAAACCACACACAATGTAATTATAATAGATTGATAGCTGGAAAGAGTAAGTACTGCTTTGGTTTAGTGTAGAATAAATAAACATCTCTAAACCAGTTGTATTTATACACTCTTACTGCCTGCACCACAAAAAGTAGTTTGGTCAAAATCTTCAACTACCCGCATAAACAGCATCTGATCTGATTAAGAGCAGATCTTTTCAGTAACACAGCAAATGCGTCAAGGCCTCCTCCATTAGCCCCTCTGCAGCAACTGAAAATGTAGCTGCTCTCTGGGTCGGTGAAAGAAGACGCTGTTGTTCTTTTGAAAGCACAGCTAAAGATCTCAACGGAATCCTCCTATTAATGCTCACTAACATTAGCCAGCTCGATCGTAGGTTCAAAAATACAACCTATGCAAAACCAGAATGTGTATATATAGAATTAGTCCAGACGCCGTGAATGTGTTCATGAATGTGCAATATTCCCTGTTCTGAACTGCCACTGGTGGTCATTTGATCACAAAATGCAAGCAAATTGTAACGTCTAGTCAGTCGTGGGTTACCGCAACCGTGCGACAGAGATTTGTTTTCATGTTGCTGTACGCTAGCCCCAAGAAGCGATAGCTACATTTAAGCGAACTAACGTTATGGGACAGCTTTACCGTTAACGTTAGTACATTTTATATTGGTTGCTAGCGAAGTGGATACTAAAAACGGTGATGCAATTCGATAGTAACGTTATGCACTAAGTGTGAGATGTTTGCAGGCTATTAATTGGCTATCTAAAGTACAGCATTTTGAAGCAACAGCGAGGGCGTTCAATTGGCACATCATTGGCTTGCATAACGTTGTTAGCTAGTTGTCATTAGCTAACTAAGCGACCATACTGTGTAGGCGGCCATCCCTTTAGCGACCTAGCTAACTAGCTACCTAGTTTATGCGTGCTAGCTGGGGGTGGTGCGTCGTTTGTTATTAACTAGCTAGGTATATTGTGACATAACGTTACATTAGTTCACTTAGATAGCTACGCTAATATTTAGATAGCCATGATCAAATGAGAGGTAGCCAAGCTGTGGTAAAGCAAAATAAAACTGTAAACAAAGAGACCGTGGAGTTTAACATTAGCAAGTGAAAAGAAACGGATATGCTTGAATACTGTCATGGTTAGCACGTTCACTGTCAACCATTTGGGCATTCCGCTCTGCTCTTATGAAACAAAGCAAAGAGGGACCGAGAGGCAGCTCAAACTAGATCGGGGAGATTGTACTACACATAATCGCTTTTCAGAGACTCGACGCAACCCCCTGGAGAGTCTAGCGTAAACGACAGATTCCAGCAATCTGGGTAGTATATGTTATACTAGTTGTCACATCTTTATACCTTTGTAATGCACCCGAAGATTGTTCTGCGAGAGCCCGATGTAGCTGTATTTATCCTTGGGGCTCCAAGATCGGGGTAGTGGGGTCTCTTCCTCATTAACGGCAGGATAGAGGCGCTTCAGTCGTTCATTTAACTCGTGTTCTTGGTAATTACACGTAGGATCCCCCAACAGCAGACTCCCCGCTCCAAGCTCTGCCATTTTCGGCTTGAGATGTTTTCTTTTGGCTTGTTTTCTACTCTACTAGCTAGCTATGTCAATCCGTTGACACAGAGAGAGAGTGAGATAGACTGAGAGAAGTAGCAGTGGTGTGATATCCCCGGATAGCCGACGCGATACAGTAGGAATGACTGTGACATGGGTACTGTAGTTAAATGCTTGGCTATCCGCAAGTTAAATCTTCAGAATCAACTACAGAATCCCCGCTCCCTCCCCGTAATGTATTTTTTCCGCTTGAGTAAATGACAGTGAAGCAGGGAAATGTAGTGTTTTGATGGTTGTACGCGGTTGCTTGCAGTTAACCGTTAATACATGTTGAGCTCCCCAGGCTTACTTTATGACAGATAACGAAGACACATAAGTTCAATGCAATTCAATATTATATTTAATTATTGGCATATAATAATCACGTCTTTGTTAATCGAATAGCTCTCAAACTAATAATCCTGGTTGTGTTTGTGGATGATTGTGCCAGCAGCCTTCATTCCAACTCAAGATGATTGCTTTGATTCGAGCAAAATGTCTGTGCTCAATAAGAGAACACAAACATTTTGAAAACTGTTCCATACAGTGACGATTCACTAAATCGTGAGTCAGGTCAAGTATATATTTTTAAGCATTCGGCTCCCTGGCAAGGTTCCGTGCCATAATGGTCTACTATTGGGGTCCTTCCTGGGTCCTTCATTTCTATGGCAACATGGTAAATATAAGAGCGTTCAGCGGTGTCCGTGTGCCTGAGTAGAAGGGTTAGATGTTATTAATGTATTTAATACCAAGCTAAGTAGCTAGCTGGCTTGTTTGCTTCATCATCATGTCAACAGAAAACGATATGACATTACCACCGTTATCGTCATTTGAACGGCATGTGTCCTCTACTTATATATAAAAAAATTGACAGCTACTGAATTAGCTTAATGTAACGACGTTACTCAGGTTACGTATAACTAGCTAGTATTGGTATGCTAGCTAACGTTAATCAATAATAACAATTTGTTGACAGCTGACTGTTGATTTAATCTTTCTTTCAGACTTTCATACGAGTGTCAACATGGGGACTCTGAAAAAAGAACCAGGCGGCAAGAGGCAATTCTTGGAGGTGCTGGCTCATGTAACGTTAGAGCATCATCAACCAGAGTAAGATAATGTAGCTATAGCTAATGTTATTAGCTAGCAACATTTTCTGATATGGTACTTAACTTAGCAACTGAACACCACGTATACTTGCTAGAACACTTGGTTCATCCAGAAAGCAAATTAATGCGTACATTTTATTTAATTGCATCTATAAGATTGGCTGTACCTCAGGCTACCTGTCTACCTGGCCTGCCCATGTCACCTCTCAAGTTGTTCAGCAGGGGAGGAGACATATTTCAGTTGGAGAGATCAGGAACCATGGGTAATTTATGAGAATGAATTGTAACATCTGACACACTTTGTTTTGTAAAGATTTACTAAGATACATAATGTGCTACAGATGCGGTAATGAGTTTGGTGGCCTCGTCGGGAAGCCACGATTCCTGAAGCAGCTTGAAAGCTACCTGAAGAGGGAGCTTCAGACACTTGACCCAGAACAACCAAAATTCCAGGAATGCAAATTACAGGTCCCATCCATCTGCCAGATCATGTTATTAATATAATTTCTGTGGTTTTGTTAGTTTATTTACCACACTCAATTAAGAAGTGTGCAATAAAGATTTATTTTAACTTTGTCAAGTCACAAAATCTGCAATCTGTCATACACAGGCTTACCGGGAGGTCTTTGACTGTTTTATTGATGACTTCAAAACTTACAAGCCTCTTCTGTCTGCCATAAAAAATGAATACGAAATCACATTAGGTGTGTTGCATTGCAGAATGGAATATTTCAGATTGTGGCATATTGGTTTGGTGAATGTGAGTCTGGACAGCAGTTTGGATGGAAGGACTTTCATATATCATTTATGATGTTGAATTTGATTTGACTGTGATGTATTTTTACAGCATACTTACGGGAGCAGATACGGGAGCTGGAGCCCCTCCATACTCGTCTGGCTCTAGTTTCAGAGCAGTGTGAGAAGAGGATCCTGAGCCTGCAGGAAGAGGAGAGAGCAGAGATCAGGGCCCTGAAGCAAGAGCGCCAACATCTCCGAAAGGTTGTTGAAAACACGAGAGAGATACAAAGTGCCTTGCAGGCCCAGGTACAGTGCTTATCCGCTAGTTTCAGTCTCACATCAGTTCTGCTCTGAAAATACCTAATTCAAGTGAATCTGTCTCATATCATCCATGCATCACATATAAATAATTTAGCAGATGCTCTTATCCAGTGCTACTTACAGTAGTGAGTGCATACGTTAACTAATCCTGGCTCTCTGTGGGAATGCATGGGCTCAACTGTCCTCCATTGCTCTTGCTCGTGTTCTTCTGCAGGTGTGTTGTCTGCAGAAAGACCTGGCCTCGCAGTACCTGATGTACAGAGAGGAACGTGATGCTCGCAAGCTGCTCATCTCCAACCTCACCAGCATGAGCTATGGGCCAGATGAGGAACCAGACAAAGAGCAAGACGGTGGGGAAAAATATGTTACAATAAAATAAGATCCATATATTGTCCTGCTATAAGACAAGTGTGGAAGTTTATGTCACCCCTGAAAACCTGGTCCTGTCTTTCAGAAGTGGAACTTGAGGACCCGGTGAAAGAGAAATTGGCTCTCAAGGTGTGTAGAGAGGACCTGACTAAAGCCCAGTTGGAGCTGAATCGCTTGCATGCTGAGTATGGAGATGTTGTGCCCCGCCGTGACTTGGAGATTTTGGACCGTATCCACAAAGACAACCTGCTCAAGGTACAGTCCATTACAGGGAAATGTTTCATTCAACCAAAGCAGATTCCCTTCTTTAGACCTTTATCAGTTCAATCTTGTTTGCTCTGGTCCCAGATGGAGACCTTGCAGAAAGACTTTGATCAGATGAAGGGTGAATATGACACACTTCTTGAGGTGCACAAGCAGGTTACAACCCAGAGGGACAGCCTTCAAGGAGAACTGGATGGTTTCAGAGAGGCCTACACCCCCAGGCCTGAATGGGAGCAGTGTGCAGGTATCACATAAAGAATATGCCCTATGATCTTTGTCGGTTTGTACATACATTTAATTGCACGTACATCACATGTTTATCTCGAACAACTCATGTCCGATTTTGATGGAACGTGAGTGAATGCTGGCCACAAGGGGGCAGTACCTCATTTGTGGGGGAACGCTTATTTACTGTTGCCTTGTATAGTTTTTTTTTGAGTCACTATAATTTCAAATCCGAACATGTATACAACATTATGTGATTACAGATATGCTAGGAGGTAGTAAGCACTGGGCAGAGTTGTTCCACGGCCAATCCAGCCAGCAGCATCTGGCGATCCTGCTGGCCGAACTTGGAGGAAAGAACTCTGAGCTTTTCACTGGACTGGTAATCCTCCCTTCCTGCTTAATAAACTTCCAATCTGCTTGAAAATGTCATGTTTGTAGGTCTTTTTCCTGTGTCCACTCAGGGTACTTCTGATGATGTGCCAATATACCTGCGGTATGAGGGACAGTTTAAGAACCTTAGGTTAAAGAAGGCAGATGTTGTAAGAATCATTAAGGAGGTCTGGAAGGAAAAGGTCATTGATGATGAGAAGGTAATCTGTAACATTTCTTTTCAACAAGGAAAATAAGTGTTTTACAGTTTCATAAACCAACTGTGATGTTTCTTTTAAATATATTTCTCTGCAGAGAGATGAACGCAGTGATCTGTCTGAGTTTCTGCACAAACATCTGGAGAGTCAACATGGTGAAAAGGCTGGAGAGTGGGCTTATAGCTTAGTAGAGGGCATTCGACAATATCAAAAGGATGACCTTGTCAGCCAATTCAATGATATTCTTACAGGAAAAGTGTGTGTGATCTTGCAAATGTATAATACCAAGCTCTTCTTTTTCCTATGGGTTTTAGAAAGGATAGTATATGAAGTCTTCATTCTATAAATTTGTTATTAATAGGTAGATGAGAGTGTATACCACAGTGAGACGCATCTACTGTCTAATTTGCTGAAGGTGTTGATCCAGAGTGACAGTACAGAGAGTGGTATGCTCTGCATTAAGGATCTCAGGTAATGCAGATGATCAAATTCCATGCAGTAAATTTGAAAGTCATCAACATTAGGATTGTAACAGTGAGTGGGATGAATGAATGGGCTCTGGTTTGCAGAGATGCCTTGAAAATGACCTTCCCTCTGAAAAAAGAGCAAGACATCGATGAGCTAGTTACCACAGCTCAGGCTGAGCTAAACAGTAATGGTGGGAGCCTCCCATATCAAAGACTATACGCTGAGGTAACTTTTTTTGGGGGGTTTCAGTCCAAAGGGTAGTCTTCAGTGTATTTATTTCATGCTCCCTTTCTGAAAGATGTGTATCGGCCAAACGCAGTATGCTAACAGTGGTGTATATATTTGTTTAAACGGATCTTCTCAAATAGTATTTAGGTAGCCTTGATATACTATGAAGTCATATAATACCACACTTAAACACAATCTCACTTTAAAATGTAGGCTGCCTGATATTTCCTGTTTAGGATGCAGATGGAAAGCACGGAGACTTTCTCAATCTGGTGAAAAGGCAAGCCGTAACAGAGAGGGACATGTACATCAGCTAATTGAGGACTCAGGTGGATGGCAAAGTGTAAATAAAGAGTATACCCCATGCCCACAGACATACATTTACACAAGTAATATTGTTTTTGGAAGTGAAAAAGTTTTAAAGGATAATGAGGGGCATTGTGTTTTATGATTCATAGAGAGGTGACTGTGGCAGACCTAAGGGTTGCCTTCAAGAACACTGGACTGGAACCCAACTATGGCTTTCCAGATTCCGGTGGAGGAGCTAGAACAGGACACAACAAAAATGGACACAGAGCTGGCCCTGCAGCATCACCTGGTAGCTGATGTGAGCAGTAGTATGAGCACAGCTGGCCCTGCATCATAACTGGATTAATTTACTTATGAAAAGGTGTAGCCTTCAGGCATCTCCTCTGTATTTTTTTTTTTACTAACATTGTATTCTGTAAACCCATAATATATTTCCAAGGAAACCAGATTGAACATTAAATAAAACACTTGAAAAGTGAAATTATCTTGAAGTGAAATGCAGTGTTTATGTAACCAAAATAGCATACTAAAATTGAGCAATTGCTTAGTTCTCTATCAATCTAGCTGCCAGATTAGCGAATTGTTCATTGGAGCAGTATATGGCTTAGTACAAAATGTTTACATATACAGTGCCATTAGAATTGTGCCATCTTGTGGCCGATTCCATGTACAAAATGGAGTAATGTATTCAGTACCACGTTCATTCTACCTATCACTGTGTCCACAATAAATGGAAATGCTCCCACCTTCAACAAAGCGGTTTGAATAAGTTGTGTATGAATCACGCTGGGGTACCTACTAGCTGTAGATTAAGGAACTTCATTTCCCACATAGCATTAGGCTTGATTACTGTGTTCCTGAGCATGCGCCCTAACCTGATATTATCGCCATACTGGGAGCCGGGGCACGGTTTGGGTTCGTGGTATGTTGTTTTTCTAATGTATTAAATTATATATTGAATGAAAACATGTTTTGTGTTTTGGCAACAACAGTATATTTTTATGTTTTAGACTGAATTAGTTGATATACCCTTTTTTGACAGGCGGTAGCTCCCCAAAAGTATAAGTTGGACACGCCTATGTTCTGTCTGGGCCCGGTCAGAAGAGGCTTCACATTTTTAGTAACGTTAGCTAGGGTATTTTTAGCAGCCGATAAGTGTTCAAGTGCGTTCCATTCAATGTGTATGTATTGTGCTTTCACACCATATTTTATTTCGTAGACATGTATTTGCATTTTAATACATAAGCAGCACAGGACTAACTAGACAACCAAACCATGTTACTTTGAGGTTGGCTATTAGCAATGCCTAAGCTAACAAGCTGAACTGGGAGTTAGCTACTATAGGTTGGTTATGTAGCTCAGACAAAGTAAGTCCAATGGCTCATGGTACGCCCTCGCTTAAGTGAGAGGACTGTGTGAAGTTACTTGCTAACCAGTCAGCCATCTAGAATTCAGCTGACTAAAATGAAAAGCTAGCTAGTGAGCTAACGTAAGCTGTTTAAAAAATGGTATAACTTTAGAACATTATTAGCTGAGTTAGCAATTGTAGTTTGACGGATGATGAATAGTTTGTAGTACTTGATAGGTTCACGTTAACCAAGGTATGCAAGCTTAGTAGAAAGTTCTGGAGTGGAGTGTGTGGACGGCAGGCCACCCTCTGCGGAGTCACTAAGCACGTAAACATCTTGTTTTCAGGGTTACTGCAAAAAAATATTGTCCGTTTGACAGTAGAAATACTGTGATGTACCATGTGTACATAATGACTGACCGATCTTCATTGAGGCGTTGTCTATGATGCAAGGTGATTTGTGGTTCAGTCCCGTTGATCTTGTTGAACACAGCCAATAAACTTAGCTTGTTTCGCCTTTAACATGATGTAGGAACTCCGCTTAGGCTTTTTGCATGACTGACGCGCTACATGTGATGTCAGTGACTTTACAATGATCAAAACAAAACAAGACTAGCTAGCTAGCCAATGTCATCAGGATAGGCATCTATCAAACGCTGTGATGTGGGGGTAATGGTAGCAAGTAAGTTGTTATACAATGTATATATTTTGCTTTCTCGGCCAAATAAGCATAGTGAGAATACACTTGAAGACTTTGGTTCAAATACTTTATTAGAACGACTTTCTCCCACTTTAAATACTGCACAACCTGAGGAAGTACTTTCATTTTAATGTGTAAAAACTAAATTATATTTTATATCCAGGAACGCTTTTTAAACATGTTTCCGAATTATATTTCAAATAATCAACTCTGAAATTTTAACAAAAAGGCAAATGTTTATATTTTGAAACTACATGGCTGATGCTAACCCTTTGTTAGTGATAGTAGATAACGATGTTTTGGTTCTATGCATTAAGGAATCGTGTGAAAAGGTCCCAACACTCAGTGTGACCTTTAACCTATTATATCAGACAATCATTAACACTGTATATCAGCAGTAACATATCGGTTCTTCATATATTGGAACACAGTACCCTTGTGGTGCCAGCAGGACTAAGAGCCAACTGAGAATTTAAGTGACAAAAAAATAATTTATTAATATGGAAATACAATTGTGGATTTACAATTACGTGTTGCGCTCACAAAGCTCTGCAATAAGTTGAAAACATGCTTATGTTGCACCATCTGTCAAAATATTGTCTGTTGTTGTCATAAGGAAACAGCTAGATAGTTGGCTAGCTTGCTTGTTTAGTTATTTACATAAACTGAAGTTTAATCTCAATAGAACAACAAAGAGCTAGGCTATAGTCACATGGATTTGAATCCATCCTAAGAATATTGAAAATGACTGCAGTTTCATTGTTTTCAGGCTGGTACAAAGCAAAAGCTGATGTGATCAATCCCACCTATAACAGTACACAAAATTCTGTGATGTATTTTTATTTGACACGTCAAATTAAAAGCTGGTTTTTATGTCAAATTGTTATTGGACAAAGACCCAAAAGAAATACTGTTCCATGGATACAGTCTTTTGTGGAACAATGGCTATAATTTTTTATCAATTGAACAGTCATGGAAATTAGCATGCTAACAATGTAACTGAGCCACCTACAATGTTAGCATGTACTGTAGCTGGCACAGCTACCAACTTAATATTACACAAAAGGGAATAGGGTTAGGGATAATCAGTGCAGCAAACAACGGAAAATTTTTACTCGCATAGCGGCCGTTACACATTGGCCTATATACACGCCATTTCATTTATCAGTACACAGTACATCAGTACACATTACATAACTACAAAACAGCAATGTCAACACAAAAATTAATTGTTGTTCTTAGTGGTGTGCCAGCCTATTACAAGTCTATTAATTCCATTTACATTTATTGAAATTACATTTCTAATTTGAGAAATGTGTAATTTTGATTCTTTAATAAAGTACAATATATACCAAATTTTGGAAAATTAACATATAGCTTATCTGGGTTCATTTTTAACAGCCTTTTTTGTTCATTGTTATCCAAAGTGGTATTTGTGGTGTATATACTGTGCTTGTCTAATGTTTCAAAAGCACAATGCATAATAAAATATCAGATAGAGGAGCCATATTATTATTATATTAGGAGCCAGAGATCAAGATCAAGAGACCTGACCCTTCACAGATTCTCCTACATGTATAAAACAGGTGTTTTAGAGATTAGATGGAAATAATATTGTTTGCATGATGTCAACAATTGAAGCCAGCTTGTCTGTTTATCCCTGTAGTTGGCACTTGTCTGTTTTGTATTTGAACAACCATCCTGTCTAAAACTATGGCTAATTACTTATGTTTTCTCAACCAAAAAGACATCACCCTCTGAAGAAGAGGATCCTTATTATTAGGGATGCACCAATCAGAACATTATTGTCAGATGCCGATAGTGATGTATTGTCATTTCTGTACTTGGCATTAATTAAATTTTAAAAATTGCTTCTGATGATGCTTGTTATTTCAACAAATCTATATTCAATCATACAAAAGTTGTCTATCTATATATTTAGTAATAAGGATCGATTATTTTGACTGCATAGTGATGAAACTGCCGGAAGAATTTGGTGACTTCAGACTGGCACAATACAAACTATTTTCTGTAGCCACCAACACACAGCCTCTGACGGCATCGGTAGCTATCAATTGCTAAGTGTTTGTTCATTCATTTAAGTGATATGTCCACTTTCTGTAGAAGAACGCGGATTGATACCATTTGTGAACAAAACTGACCGGTAAACATAGGGTGTATCATGAAACTAATCATATCATGTATTAGTTTGATAAAGCAAAATTTAAAACATTATTTCGAGGAATATGACATTGACATGTTCTTTGAGGTAAACAACACCAGTAATCTTAGGTGAAAGTATTTTGGAGAAGGTTTTCAGCAGGGCCTGAGGAGGTTACCATGGTAACGGAGACAACAGCCCTTGGATGCGTCCGTCTGCCGCCTCTAGCTAGCTGACTGGAATCGGGCTATTCAGTTGTTATTTGTCATCCAGGTTAAAATCAAAATAACATTGAAAAACATCACGCGTGTGAACAAACCAATGAAAAAGAAACAGAAGCGCTGGCTTCATGATATTTTTAGGTGAAAAGTATTGGAAATGGATCTTTCAATGATCCACTCCCGTAGGCTAAATTACTGCACACGATGTTGATGCGCGCTCTCTATCCCTCTCCGCTACTTAAAACTATGCTGAAGTTGTTCGCGCGGCTTGCCTGAATAGTGAGCTCACTGTGCTGAATTCATTGGTTGGCTCGGACTACCAGGACATTGCTCTGTGTTTCTCAAGGTGCACATAAATCCAACATCAGGAGCTCAATAACCTTAAGAACAGTGTTTAACTTGACAGACTTCCTATATACCAAAAAAATGCAATTCAAGTGTCTAACAAAATTTAATGTCATGAATCTTTTTCTTAGTGTAGCGTCTATGGTATTGACATGCCTGAGCGCCACGGTAAAATGAACGCAACGAAAACGCTGTAATGTACAATCGGTCTGACAACGGGCAAATTTAAAGCAATTGAACATACCGTTTATTACATTTATACCTGTAATCGGCCAGTACGATTGCTGGCTGATATATCGGTGCATCCATACTTATGGTGAAGAGGA
This sequence comes from Esox masquinongy, assembly GCA_016801175.1. Lineage (NCBI taxonomy): Eukaryota > Metazoa > Chordata > Actinopteri > Esociformes > Esocidae > Esox > Esox masquinongy. The sequence goes on from JACXGI010000276.1 coordinate 13,844, forward strand.
GGGAGAAAAACCTTGAAACTTGCTATTAAAACTTGAAGTTTACTTTTGACAGCATTAACTATGGTTAGCTTATTAACTACATCTTACCATTAAAATTCTGCAGAAAACATCAAAAGAGACATTTTCAAAGATACTGTCCGTCCACCACAAGTCAACATTTGCAGAGAAAATCTTTTAAATACTGTTGTCAGCAACAAGCCACGATGAAAAATTACTCTCAACTGACAATCCTGCCCTCACTGAGAATGAAGAAAAGCTCCTCATTGCCTGTCATCAAGCTATCCATGCACACAAAGTCCTTGTTGATGTTGTATAGACGTCCCAACCCCCTCTGAGGTAGCTATGTATTGTGTGCACAAAGACCGAACACTTCGCACAGTACTTCCTTCCATGCATCGGAGGACTAACTAAACATCTCATCAATTCTTCTACCATAGAAATGTTGTAAAAAAAACCTGAAAGAAATGCTGTAATACACACAGTTTCCTTCCATTTGGCAATTGGTTTTCATGCAAGTATTCAAAAATCTGCATAGAGAAAACGTGGATGTTTTTCCCCCAAACACTTGGGAATATGTTATGCATTGGGTGATTTTTCTACACAAACTTGGAACCATTTGTGGTTGCTCATATGCACTCCTACCACAACTACTGGCTAACATTATATGAACATTTGCTTGCTTCCTTTTTATTATTTCATATTTTTATGGTGTGCATCTTTAATTGCAGTACCCAAAAGTACTGGATTCCTTGTCTTCCTTACAGTTTCATTTTGCCACCATAAAATTAGTGGATGTATTCTTTGTGCAGTGACTCTGTTGTTGAAGCTCTGAATTTGAAAAGGTATATCCTACATTATCCTATATTTCCTTACCTCTATAGGTCTGTAGTGTAGGCTAGTGCCAATATAGGTCAACTGGATGTAGACTTCTCATTTTCCCCAAGTACAAAACACTACCTGGGTTCTCTTGCCAATATCTCATTTTTATTTTAGTCCACAAATCCAAATAACTATGACTATGCACTCATACCATTGTCTCCTCTGCTAGTGCTTGTTGCCAGGTGATTCAGAATGGGGGAAAAGCCGATTTGGGAACAGATAGGATCCAGCTTTGTTCAACATTACTACCAGCTCTTTGACACTGACAGAACCCAACTTGGAGCAATATATGTGAGTCTCTAAATGCTGATCTGTACCAATGAACATTAATCCTAGTTCCTTGTCCTGTCTTTCCTGATGTCACCATTACAGTCTTTACCATATTAGATTTATTGCACCCTGTTTTTAACTGTATCCAACTCTGCATTTGCAATAATAATTTTCAACAATTAATTAAATACTTGTGAAATTAATGTTTTGATGTTTTGTGAGTAGAATATTAGGACAATAATACAGTATCTCCAGTACTGTGAGCACATGCTCTTTAATAGTTGTTTCCAAAACACAAACCAGTGTAATCAATTCCAGCACTGTAGTCTTGACTTACTTCAATTTTACTGTTCAAATGTTCACTTGGTTTATGTGTTTCAGAGACTGATCCTAGACCTAGATCAAACCAGTTTTGATAAGCATTCATCTGAGGAACGTTTTTGGCCAAAGAAACAGGGTCTGAAGCATCAAGTTAGACTGTGGAGGACATACAATTATGCATAATTCTTGGACACTTAAAATATTTTTAATAAGATTTAGCCTAGAATTACAGTCAGCATTTGAAACCTATATGCTGTTAAAATAATTGTGATATCCATTTATCAATCTTTAGAACACGCAAGGTCTTAACGCCTTTCATATTCTGCTTACTAAGCATTTTATGTAGTCTCTGTCGGCTATTGTGCTATTGGTGTCCATCAATGGATGGATAATGGCAGCAGCTATGACTTATGTATGTCATAATAAAGAAAACAATGAAGAAAAGGCTTCTAATAGTTCTGTTTTTATCAAAGAATAAGATGACAGCAGCATTGCCGGTTCTTATATTCTTCTTAATTCTTTCATAAGCTACTTGACTGAAGTGTGTTTAGAACAGTCATGATTAAAATAGATTCTGAGTCAAACATGCAGCACCTCACATTCTTCCACACTATACCACCAATGTGCCTTCTTAACCTGTGAAACTCAAGCCTGTGCTTTTAATTTTTACAGATTGATGCATCATGCCTTACGTGGGAGGGACAGCAATTCCAGGGAAAAGCAGCAATTGTAGAGAAACTGTCTGTAAGTTCCTTTTAAACAAATACCTCAGCATGATAGAGTGGAAGATCTCAACTGTAGGTCAAGATGTTCACTGATTTATGGCAGTACAGTAGACCAGGGGTATTCAAATCTGTCTTTCGAAGCCAGTTCCACTCCATTTTTTCATTGCAGCCCTCTAATCAGGGACCCATTCAGACTTAAGACACCAGGTGGGTCCAATTATTGATGAGGTAGAACAGAAAACCAGCAGGCTCCGGCCCTCGTAGGGTAAGATTTGAATACCCCTGCAGTAGACATTATATTTTTGTCGTTTAACGGACTTATCCTGAGTGACTTAATTAGCAATTAGAATTATTAACCGTTTTGCTCAAGAACAGAACAAAATATTTTTTAGCTTGATGACTGATTTGATTTAGTAACCTTTCAGTTACTGGTCAGATGCCACCCCAGATACTTACAGTAAAGTGCCTTGCTCAAGGGCACAGTGACTTATTGTTCTGTGGGTTGAAATTCCAGAGCTCTCCATTCTTGTTGTAATGCCATACCCATTAGGCTCTGCCAAATTGGTGAAATGTGCCGGTCACCAAGACGTCACTCTTGTTTAATTTTCCTTATTTTCAGACTCTTCCCTTCTTAAAAATTGCTCACAGTATAACAGCACAAGACCACCAGCCCACCCCTGACAGCTGTATAATGAGTATGGTAGTAGGACAACTTAAAGTAAGTATTTGCCATTCCACTTCTGTAATAACCTGCATTACCAGTTTTCTAATTTATGAACTGGGGGTAAACATATGTTTAAATATGAACCTAGACCATTGTTAACTATCTAGTGATTTGTAATCACTTTGTCCTTATTGACAAATGGTAGCAACTAATACTGCTCAAGCTTCTAAACTGGTATTCTTTAGATGCTTAAATTATTAAATTAAATTATACATTAAATTATTTTAAGAATATGTAGTTTATATGTTCCAATGCTGTCATGATCACTGGACAGTAAACCTTACAGAGTTGTATAACCTTATTTTCACTGATACCTAAAGGGAAGACTGGTTTTCTGTTTCCATTAGTGCCTGATCAGGGATTGGGATTTTCCACAAACCTATTGGTTGTTTAATGGCGAGAGCAACAGGAATGTGTGTTGTGTGCAGGCAATTTGTTTTGATTCAGCCAGAATCAATTGGTGTCCAAAGTAAACGAAACTGGTGATTTGATTCACTGCTACACAACTTTACTAAGCTTATTCTTTGTGTTACAGGCCGATGAGGACCCCATCATGGGATTTCATCAGAGTTTCATCCTGAAGAACATTAATGATGCCTGGGTATGCACCAATGACATGTTCCGGCTCGCACTGCACAATTTCGGCTAAGGACACCAGAAGTGGGCAGGGAGATATGAGGGAAGGCTGAGGATGGGGGGGCCTCTTGCAGCGACACCTAAACGCCCAACCTTCCCTCTGTGTCATCCATACCCATTTAAGAAATTACACCGGATTCCAGATGTCAATCACAGAGACTTGCAGGCAACATGCACCAACTGAAATGAGATGTGTTCTTTTGCTGAGAGCTCGCAGATCCATCAGAGTCCCTTTCCCTACGCTGACATGCATGATGCTGGGGAGCTTGAAAATCTGAAGATGCCAGACAAGGAAACATTTTTTACCAACTTATCTTTGCCGTTAATTCTTCCATTTTAGTTTTATGTTCGGATTCAAATCCTTTTGTTTTCTTGTCTTACACCCAAGTGTGTTATCAGGTTGCCTTAGTGTATGCAACTACATTTCTCTACTTTTTACAAGTTTAATTTAACATTGCCAGGTTTCTCTAGCGATCCAAAGAATCATATTAAATATTACCAATAACACACCCTTGCCTCAGACCAGCAATGTTCACATTTCCCACCCACTGCTCTCTGTGACATGAAAACTAAAGCCACGATACAAAATAAAACTTTGACATTTTCTTAATGATTTGAGCTCATTGTTCCTCTGCCTGTCTATCATTTTCTCACCATCCACTTACCTCCACTCCCTCATTTTAATTGTGTTCTTGCATTTTATTGTAAACATTTTACGTTCTAATGAGTAGTTCAGTTCTACATTTTGGAATATGAACTGTTCTATCATGTTGTTGAGCAATATGTGGCCCATTCTGTTAGATATATATAAACATAGGGTTCCCTCAATTTCTTTTTCAGAAACATAGATTTCTTTTGACTAATAACCCCAATAATGAGTTGAAGGATGCTCTGGAAATTGGGAACACTTTGTGCCATCAAAGTACTGTACATTGTTTTGCAAAACCGAGAAACATTGCTTGCCTGTGGTATGACAAGAAATCCCTAAGACTTTTCCACCAGTAAAGGTAAAGTGGCAGTGGAGGTCACTTCTCATGCTATAATATTTTCACAATAAAGGTAGGCTAGGGGAGTGTTTTTTTTATTTGGATTTTATTTTGAGTTTGTAATTATATATTGTTACATTGTTTGCTGTCAATCAAGGATTTGTATAACTACTGCTTTTCCTCTCATCAGCCAGTGTGTTGTGGCTACTGGTTTCCTGGTGACACAGTGGTTAATTGAAGAAGGTTCAAGGCATCTCTTCAAGGTCTGCTATAATTCCCAGATGTACAAGGTATTCTTTTCTTGTGGCAGACAGAAATAAAACATACTGTGTGAAAAGTATGACATTGTGTTTATTATTGACCTTTGTAGATTTTCAAGAGGTTTTGCTTATTTGGATGGACAGCTATTTTCTCTTAGTTACAGTCATGTGGAAAAGTACACCCCTTGAAAGTTGTCTTACAGTATAAGTAAAAATTCTGGACACCTACTCCTTCAAGAGTAGTAATTTTTACTATTTTTCTGCATTGTAGAATAATAGTGAAGACAACGAAACTATGAAATAACACGTGGAATCATGTAGTAACCAAAAAAGTGTTGAACAAATCAAAATACATTTAGATTTTAGGTTTTTCAGAATAGCCATTCTTCAAAAGGTGAACAAAAGGTTCTAGGCCCAATTCAATGCAAGCAATTTCAAATGACATTAGATATATGTATCTAACCTTAATTAGGCTACTTAGTGCTTTGTAATAAAAAATATTTATATATTATATATAAATATTTATAACATAGCCACCCTTTGCCTTGACAGCTTTGCCCACTCTTGGCAGTCTCTTAACCTGTTTTATGAGGTAGTCATGTAGAATTAATTTCATTTAACAGATGTGCCTTGTTAATTTTATTTCTTGTTAAATTTATTGTGCCTTGTTAAATTTCTTTAATGTTTGAGAAACAAGGTAGCACCATCAGCTAATTACAAGATCTTAATTTCTCTATTAAAAATAGATGTTATGTTCAACTATTAAAAATAGAAATGGCGAGATCTGACAACCTTGTCTTGCACCTCTATTGATAAAAGAATCTGTCAGAAGTATTGAGATGCAAGCTGGGACGGATATGACATAAGGAAGAGGCAGCTGCCTCAGGCCTTGCTTTATCATGGGCTTTGTGAACTTGGCATAATTAGTAATTGTCTGTTGGCTAAGTGAGTCACAGTTAAGGTCAGAGGGGTAGTTATTTAATCGATAAGGCACAATGTAGTGTGTTATATGGCAAATAGGTCATGACTAAGAGTTGTTCTTAGTAACAACACAACGAGGGCCTGTGTACAGCACTTTTTTTATGTCACATCTGTTATGCCTTAGAGCACATTTTCAGAAAATTTACAATTAAGGACACCTTTTCCAGTTTTCACTTCGAGTTCTGTGAAACCAGGTCTGGTCTGATGAGTTTTCTCGCAACCGTTGACAAAATTATCACAGATTTGCCCCCTTCGGATTGAAATATTTAACGGAACTTTTGTTCTGAAGGAAAAAAATAAATAAAAAATCAGTGACCCGGAAGTACTTACTCTTGGCTTAGTGTTTTTTTTTTATATTGTTGAACTAAATTGACAGGATAGCTAGCTAGCTAGCACGATAATATACATTATTTTGTTCCCCCCTGACGACAGTTTCCCCCCATCCCTTATCTATGGCTTCAAATTCAAACATAGATATAGAGGGTGCAACCCAGCATCTTCGTGATATATTAAAGCTGGACCGACCCGCGAACAACGTCGGTAAGTTTACCGGGATTGTGAAAAAGGTGGACAAACGGTTGTAGGCCCAATCAATGGAAGCAATTTCTACTATCGACATTAGATATATGTATCTAACCTTAACTAGGCTACTTAGCGCTTTGTAATAAAGTTACAGCCAGCCGACGTTAGCTTTCGTGGTAACAAACCAATGGAATTTGTCAAACGCGTCTAACTGCTTGTTAAATCTATTTGGTATCTCGTCCGCTAGCTAACGTTGATGACTTGCGAAGAAAACATGTTAACTAGCGTATGTAGGTAGCTAATGTTTCCTAGCTTTAGTTTGAATGAAAAAATACTGTTTATTTCTCATGTTCCTGCCAGGTACTTTAACTTACTTTCGACTAATAACGAATTATAGTAGAGACCGAACATAACGTCACTTGGTGCAGTTATAAAAGTCTAAGTTGTTTGTTATTGAGGTAGAAAGTGCTCATGACTAATTTGGCTAACGTTAACTAGCTAGGTAGCTAGCTGAAAGTAACCAACGCAAACGTTCGGTTGTGATGTTAGCAGCATCAGCGTTGAGCGTTTACTTCTTGGTCAAGCTAGCTACTTGCTAGGTGGTTTTTGTTACAGTACAAGGTCTACAGTAAATTCTTAATTTGCTACTTCGTTTAAATGGTTATTGTAATCAAACCAAAAACCACACATCCATGTTTAATACCAAAATACAGGTGCATCTCAAAAAATTAGAATATCGTAGAGAAGTTATTTTTTTCCCCCCGTAATTCAAATCAAAGTGACATCTTCATATTCTAGAATCATTACACATAAATTGAAAAATTCCAAGCATTTTTTGTTTCAATCTTGATGATTACGACTTACGGCTCATGGAAATCAAAGATCCAGTACCTCAAAATATTAGAATAAAAAATGTATAATACAGAAATGTCGACCCGAGAAGAGCTCTAAACAGCTAATTAACTGCTGAAACCAGGTATGGAACCCAGGTTGCTTTTATAGCGGCCTTCAGCTCATCTGTGTTGGTGGATCTCATTTTCCTCTTGACAATACCCCATATATTCTCTATCGGGTTCAGGTGAGACGAGTTGGCTGCTCAAGCAAGCACAGTAATATCATGGGCAGCAAACCAGTTACCAGTTGTTTTGTGGGCAGATGCCAAGTCCTGCTGGAAAAGGAAATCAGCATCTCTATAAAGCTTATCAGCAGATGGAAGCAAGTGCTCTAAAATCCCCTGTTAGATAGCTGCATTGACTCTGGACTTGATAAAACACAGTGGACCAACACCAACAAATGACATGGCACCCCATATCATCACTGACTGTGGAAACTTCACACTGGACTTCAAGCAAATTGAATTCTGTGCCTCGCCACTCTTCCCCCAGATTCTGGGCCCTTGGTTTCCAAATGAAATGCATAATTTACTTTAATCTGAAGAGATGACTTTGGACCACTGAGCAACGGTCCAGTTCTTTCTCTCCTTCGCTTCCAGATAAGATGCTTCTGACGTTGTCTCTGGTTCAGGAGTAGATTGTCACTAGGAATGTGAGACTTTTAGCCCATTTCCTGGACACGTCTGTGCGTGCTGGCTCTTGATGCTCTGACTCCAGCCTCAGTCCACTCCTAGTGAAGCTCCTCCAAGTTGTTGAATTGGCTTTGCTTGACGATCCTCTCAAGGCAGCAGTCATCCCTGTTTCTTGTGCAATTTTCCTACCACACTTTTCCCTTCCAGTCAACTTTCCATGAGTATGCTTTGATACAGCACTCTGCGAACAGCCAGTCCTTTCAACAATGACCTTTTGTGGCCTACCCTCCTTGTGGAGGGCGTCAGTGAGTGTCTTCTGGACAACTCTCAAGTCAGCAGTCTTCCCCATGATTGTGGTTGTGTGTCCTGAACCAGACTGAGAGATTGAAGGCTCAGGGAGTTAATTAGCTGATTAGAGCACTTCTCAGGTCAACATTTCTGTATTCAATATTTTTTATTCTAATATTTTGAGATACAGCCCATGGAAATCAAAAATTCAGTAAGCCACAATCATCAAGATTGAAACAAAAAAGGCTTGAAATGTTTCACTTTGTGTAATGAATCTAGAATACATGAAAGTGTAACTTTTTGATTTGAAGTATGGCAAAAAATAAACTTTGCACAAAATTCTAATCTTTTGAGATGCCCCTGTATGACCCCAATGCATTTGACATTTTTCTGCATGAAGTTAGCAAGCCACATGAAGATTTAAAAAAATATATATACTTGCGCATCGTATATACAATAGTCAAGTCAACTACAAAACCAACACTACTTAGCTAGACAGGTTGGCTGTCTAGTTTTTAAAAAGTTATTTATTTATTTATTTTTTTTAAACTTCAGTGGCTAGTTAGCCTGAAAACCTATAGGCTACAACACAATAGTACCGTAGTAACTATTAGCATGTAAAGTGCTATTAATATAAGCATTAAACATGTCTTATTAAACATTTATTGCTCTAATCAGCGGTGATCAAATAACTGGCAACGGTCAGTGTGAGTCTGCAAACAGGGCAGGATTGCCTGGTTCAGCTAACATTTCTTTCTTGTATTTTAACCCCCCCCCCCCACACACACACACACTTACAACTCTTGTTGTAAGAGTTGTGGTGGGAGAAGCTGTGAGTCGCCTTTTCGTTGCTAGGTTTTGTTAATTTCTTTCCACTCGGCTCCTGTAACTTTTCCTGTAACACCCATGACTCACTAGCATGATATTTGAAACCAATGCTGTCATTTAGTCACTAGATGGGTTAAGACAATTGCATATGTTTGGAACCTTAAACAACTAAACACAACTCTGAAACTGAAAAATACTTCATTCATCATGCTATTTTACTTGCGTCGTTCCAAATCACATTTTGTTACAACAAATGAAATCAAATAATGAAATCCAGAATTTACTTGTGTTACAAATAGAGTAATGTAATGGATGAAGGAAATCTTAGTCATATAAAGCAATCATTGAACAATAATCAATGCCATCCAGAGTTTGATCGAGTACGGTCACTATAATATCATTCTGATTTTTTCACTGCGACAAAACTTTGTCTCCAAAATGCTTAAAGCAGCCCATGGCATCAGTGTAAACGGGCTGAAGAAATTACAAAAGCAATGGTTGTGTTTGTGTGTTTATTCGCGGATATGTTCCTGCACTCTGTTGAGAACAGTTTCAGCACCAGACTTCTAATGTGCTTGAGCCCTGTTACGAATGTCTCCCCTACATACTTCAGCCACACTTCATACCCACACTGTTTGTAAAGCAATGTTTGTGCCATGTTTATTGCTCTTTGTTTTATTTTAGATTGTGCTCTCATTAGGCATTAGGCTATATAGTATTCCTAGATTAGTGTTGCATATTTTGCCAATTCAACTAATAACTGACATTCAGTAACTGTTGACTATGCGTTTTTGCTCTGTACTGAACCGCTGCCCTCAAACCGTAGTACTGTGGCTTATGCACGCCGTTGCACCTCTTCATTAGACAGGTAGGCATCCTACCATCACTGACAGTCTTTTGACACCTGTTGCTCATTGAGTAGCTGTTCCTCCAGTGCCATCTTTTTGTGTTAATATCTTATTGTCTTATATTTGACTGATTAGTCCTGTTAACCTGATAGGTAGCATGCAAAATTTTTGACTATTAAGCAAAAAATGCATATCATTAATTCAGAACTCCCCAGAAATTGTCTGTGCACACCATGTAGTTAAAAATGTACAGTGCAGTCGTCTTTTTAACGCATTTCCTTTCGGTACTTGCCAATAAGTTAAGTGAAATTCTGGGCATTAAGTGCATGTTTACAGATGTGGTTTTGAGTTAAGTTGTTTTTCCACTATCGATGAATCTGCCCAACAGCATTGTTCTGCCAGGTAGATTGAAATGTGCTCTCGTTCAGCCGCTGGCTCTGTTGTTTTGAACCTCGTGTGTGGAAGTCGAGCATGGATGGGGAATTCAATTATAGGGTAAGTGTCAAGATACGAGTTGTTCAGAAGTTCCTTAGTTGAACGTTAAGAGACTGACCGTTTCTCTGGCCAAGGCTTATTAATTTCAGGACTGCTATTTTATCCAAGGAAATCTAAATAGTCTTTGACAAATCTACTGTGGTGCCCTGTGTTTTTTTTCCCGTTTCTGTGTGTTTTATGACAAACTATAGGTCCAATGCGCACCACTGCGCTGTAGCAAGGCGACATGAGATGACGATGAGCAAGTCACACAGGGATCTTGTGACTCATTTGCGTGCATGTCTTCAGGAGTTGGTTATTGTTTGATCCTTAAAGCACATTTCCGCTACATAATCTCAACTTATTTATCTGTTATTTAGCTGCGAAGGGCCACCGCTACTAAATTTAAAAGGGGAATCATTGCAGCAAATTAAACCTTTGCATCATATTAAACATTGCAGCAAATTTAAATTAAAATTCTTTAGAGCCCTGCTTTTTTGAAGGACTTGGTATAAAATGCTCTCATATTATGTAAACCAACTCATATTATGTAAAAAAGTAATCATGCTTGAACTGCCTGAAAAGCATATTTTTAGTTAAATAATAAACCTAATAGATTTTTATAAACATGTCCTTGGGGAGTACAAGACATCTGTGTCCTTGTTGAGTACAGGACATCTCTGTGTGGATGTTGACCTGTCCTTGGGGAGTACAGGACATCTGTGTGTCCTTGGGGAGTACAGGACATCTCTGTGTGGATGCTGACCTGTCCTTGGGGAGTACAGGACATCTCTGTGTGGATGTTGACCTGTCCTTGGGGAGTACAGGGCATCTGTGTGGATGTTGACCTGTCCTTGGGGAGTACAGGACATCTGTGTGTCCTTGTACCCTAGTCCAGGGCTGTACCGTGTAGCAACTTCCCCATATGCAACAAGAAGTGTGTGTGTGTGTGTACATTTCTACCCAAGAATCTAAGCTTCTGTGGTTGTAGTTAATCTATTCTGTTTCACTGTTGGTAATAACACAAATAACTAGTAATCCCATAATATGCTGCGCAAAACAACAATCCAATTGTAGTCTACCTTATTTCCAGCCTCTGGCCATTTTGAAAGTACAATGTTGTGCAAAGAATTATGTGTTTTTATGACAGACCAAGTCTATGGTAAATGTGACAGACCCTGGAAGTGAGCACATTCTCTGTACCCTATCTTTTTGCTTAAATATGTGGGAGGGACATTGGTAACGTAGGAGGGACATTCGAGCACCTTAGAACTCCTGTGCTGAAACTGTATTCTCAGTCCTAATGCATTCTCTGTGACTGTTGTCCTCATTTTCTTTTTAAAACATTTTCACCAAGTAAAAACAAAACAAGGTAGCTGGTAAAATGTTTCAATTTTATGCCCTAGTTTGCAAAACCCAAAGTTAGGGGAACTCTAACTTTTAATTACCGGTGTTTGTGTTTCTGCAGACTCTTCTCCATGTGAAAACCAAAGAATAACCTCTTACAATGGTGAATTTAATGGACTTCTGGGAGCAGACATTTTGGGTGCTGGTGACAGGTCAGCCATGGCTGAATCCACAGGCCCTAATTCAGAGAACATCAACTCCCAAGAGTGTCAGATAATGTAAGTAATAACTTGACCTTTTTTGTATTCTGTTCTGTGTTTTTCACAGCTTGCGCTGAGATTTCTCAGATTGCGTGCGTTTGGTATTCTGTGAAAAACATTTGTGTTTGTTGAATATTAAATAATTTCCTACAGAGGTCTTTATGGAACTAGTACCCAGGTTTATGGAACAAGTACCCAGGTTTCAAACATTGTGTTTGGTTTCTTTATCAGCTGCCTCTCTGGGGATGATGGCTCCACTTGCATTCCCATCACATCAAACAATGTTGAAATAGTGGCAAGTCGAGACTCAAGCATTGACAGCAAGGCCCGTGGCAGCAACAAGGTAAGACTTACAATGCACTGTTAACTATACAAACTGTACTTGTCTGGCTGTGCTCGGATGCCCTCATTTGAATGCAGACAAGCTAGCGAGACAGTTTGGTAGCGCTTGGTGTGAACATTTTCTGATAGTTTTTTGGAGTTTCAAAAGCTATGCCAAGCTTCGATTGATTACTAACGCCATGATTTTTGCTTTGCATTTGTATGTTTAGCTGAACTTTTGTCAGCCCTCCCCACTGCTCACTGCCTTCCCTTAATGGAAAATGACCTTTAGTGTAGAGGCACCATTATAACTTGGCGACTCATTAAACTGTTGTCGCTTATTTGTCAGTTAAAGTCTGTGTATGTCAAGAGTATGTTGGGAGTGTGTTGGTTTAAATTCTACTAGAGAACGTGAAGGTCTCTATTGTTGGCTTTTATCTGAAAATCACAGCAAACATGCGTTGATGACTTCCTGTACATGTGGAATGAAAGGGAGTAGCTTTATGGATGTTGCTAATCAATATCAACATCTAGATCAGTTGTTACTGTTGCTTCTTTGGGATTTCTGGACTGAATGTCTGTATATGCACTTTTTGACAACTGCTGATGTAAACAGGGCTTTATAAATTTAATTTGATTTGACCTATGTACTGTGCATTTTCAAAGTATTTATACACCTTAATGTTTTCACATTGTTACAGCCTTATTCTATAATAGAATACATAAAAAAAAATTCACATCAATATAAACAAAAAAAACAATGCAAAAGCAAAAACAGGTTTTTAGACATTTATGCAAATGAAAAAGCAGAAATATCACTTAGATAAGTATTCAGACCTTTTGTTTGTGACACTGGATATTGAGCTCAGATGAAGTAGTCTGAATACTTTCTGAATGCACTGTATGAACCTTCAGATTTCAAACAATATTTTCAACAAAATATTCCAACTCATTGCAAATTGGTGGTTGATGCACTGTCTGATGTTTTCTCTGCACTTGAAAGGGACTTGGCAAATAGTTGTGATTATTTAAAAAAAAAAAAAAAAAATATTTTGTGACCATAAAATGCTTTTAACACGCTATTGCATATGGATTTGTTGCACACTTTCTCCAGCTGTCTTGCTGTGATGGCGTAGCAATTCTTTACTGAGCTGTCTGTTTTTAGTTCACTGCCATTCATTGGATGTGGGTCCTCATGCTGTCCAGTACACAGTCTTCTTCATTCAATGTTGGTATCTCTCTTGTAAGCAGATTCTCATTTAGACTCTTACATTGCATTGCAGGTAAAAATCCAGCCTGTCGCCAAGTATGACTGGGAGCACAAATATTACTACGGCAACCTGATTGCAGTCTCTAACTCATACCTGGCATATGCCATCCGAGGTGAGTGTGGAATCAAGATGATAGATTAGATTAATATTAAGCTTAAATGGGCAAATGCCATTGATATCATGGAACTCATGAGGGGACAGACAAAGGAGTGAGAAGGGAAAACATCTCTACTTTGGTGATATCACTGGCCCTAGGCTACCACCACCGCTACCAGATCAGTTTTCTGACTGTAGAACAAAACTTGACGAACAGAGGGCAGCTGGAGTAGCAGGATGTTTTTAGGTGATCCATGTCTCCGCCAGGGCCAAAAAGTCAAGTCAAACGAAGCCTTGCTAACAGCTGTTTATAGTTCCAAATGTTGCCAGACACTAGGATCTCCAAGGAAAATCTTTATCTACACCTAGGTAGAATGATCAATTGAGCGGTGTTCCTGAAATAACTACAGAATTCTTGTGTTTAGCATTATTCTTTGTTTTTGGCGACCATAATGTCTCTGGACAAGACTGACGCTTACATTTGCCTCCTGAAAATAACCAGGGAGGCTTTAGTACTATCAGCTAGCGACTTACAGTTTAACAGTTCTAGATCAAATTAATTAATAGTGGTGAGAGAATTTTAAATGACTTTAACCATAAGACACAAGAAATAATGATTTGCTTTTCCCAAGTACTGCACTATTCCTTGGACCTATTGTATTGAACTCTGCTCTTCATGTGAAACCCAGAGATCCAGATTAATATTTATTGTCACAAAAGATGGCTTGAACCTTTTTTTTAAATTGTGTGCAGGAGCAAACAACCAAGCAATGATCCGTGTGTTAAGCCTGGGCTCGGCAGAGCGCACCCTATTGAAGGGCTTCACTGGTGCCGTCACAGACCTGGCCTTCGCACATCTCGACTCCACACATCTGGGATGTGTCGACGAGGCTGGCAACCTGGTTATCTGGAAGCTCACCTGCCATAGCAGCAAAATCCAGTATCCTCTTTGTTCTGCCTTTTTTCTCTTTGCATTTCCTAAGAACTGCACCTCTGTCCCTCCCTTACTCGTTCATGTCACAATACTTATTTACCTGGTTTTGAGCTGTCAGATTGTTTGTTTTTATCTTTTTAGTTGTATTGTTAGGCAAATGTCAGATAGAGGCATGAGTTCAATCGATATCCATGATTTCCAATGCTTTCTCAATGGGAACGATTCTCATTTTACGGTTCTATATCCAGAAAATTCCCATTAGTTGTAGGCAGTATGAACTGTAGACATGGTAGGAATATGCGCCACGTTATCGATTAGCAGGACCACCCCCAGTTCCAAACAAAATAATTTAGTTTGGACTTGTTTCCGCCTCCTTAACTCCCATGCTCCTCAGGGATCAAGTGGTCATCCATATCCGGAGGCCTGAAGATACGCCTCTGAACTCCAATAGGAGATTGATCTGGTGTCCCTTCATCCTAGATGACAATGAAGAGAACCCTGAGGATGCCAGCCAGAACCTGGCCTTGTTGCATGAAGACAGGGTGAATATGCCCTGCTTAGACCACTTTATTTTCCAGACTGTTTTTCAATCAATTCCTCCTGCTCCTCCCTTTTGTGCTCTTTTGTTCATATTTGAAATCACTCACCCTCTCTCCTCTCCCCAGGTTGAAGTTTGGGATCTGGAGAATCTTCGCAGCAACAACAACACCTGGCCAGTAGATGCCACTGACCTCAAGGAGGGAGTTATAACCATTAAAGGTCATACAGAGGTAGGGCATGTGTGTTTCAGTTGTCACACTGTTTGGTTCCAGTTAGGAAAGCGCTTATTTCGCCCTATGATATGGTTGCCTTTTTACACAGGCTGTGTTTTATAATATGTTCAGTTTGGTATGTTTCTATTTTCCTCCAGCGTGTCAGTGAAGGTGCACTGTCCCCAGATGGGACAGTCCTGGCCACAGCCAGTCATGATGGATATGTAAAGTTCTGGCAAATCTATATAGAAGGACAGGACCAGCCAAGGTAGACTTTACCCTCTATTACTTAGTTTCATTATATTAAATTCTGTTCTTAAAAATTCCATCTGTTCCTTGCAATTCCTTTCCGTCTGTATCTCCATGGTTACTTTGACTTTCCTTTGTGAAGTCCTCTCCCCGGCTTCTTCCACAGATGTCTGCATGAGTGGCAGCCTCACAACGGGGGCCCCTTATCCTGCCTGCTGTTCTGTGACAACCACAAGAAACAGGACCCAGAGTAAGTACAAACTGTTTCCTACCTGTGCTGGACTCTTTACCTCAATGGGTGTTGGAAGGATTAAGGGGATGTGACAAGTATGGGTTAATTCACAGATAAATATCCTCTTTGTTAAACAGGATTGGGTAAATGCAAGTAATGCCGTCTTAACAGCGTTACCCAATGGTGTCAGTGCCACTTTCTCTTCAGTAACATTGAGAAGTTGAGATTTTTCTATTTCACTCCTATCATTTACCCTTCTAGGGTTCCCTTCTGGCGCTTCCTGATTACTGGAGCTGATCAGAACCAGGAGTTGAAGATGTGGTGCACAGTGTCGTGGACCTGCCTGCAGACCATCAGGTCTCACTCTTATCTGTTTTGTCACTGTCCTTCCATGCTTCCAAATGTCTATCATTTATACCTTTTATTTCCGGTCCTGTTTTAACGTGAGCTTGTGCCCATGTTCTTAAGGTTTTCTCCCGACCCGTTCAACTCCTCCGTCCTGCCCAGTTTGAAGGCTAGTCTGGACTTGTCTGCAGAGTGCCTCATCCTCAGCGACGTACAGAGGAAGGTCCGGGTAACATCTGTCCTGCTCTGTCTCCCTGTTCCACCAGTCCCATTGGATGTTAGTCGTTTGAGTAACAGGCTTTGGTTTTGGTCCGTCCCCCTCTAGGTGTTGTATGTGATGGAGTTGTCTCAAGACCAGGACAAGGGCCGGGCCGGCTTCACTGCCGTGTCGGAGTTCCTGCTCACTCACCCGGTGCTCAGCTTTGGTGTTCAGGATGTCAGCCGCAGCCGCCTGCGCCACACCGAGGTCCTCCCCCAAGACGAGGAGAGTGAGAGCATGACTGCAGGTGGGTTTCCCGTCATCGCCACCTCACATGGCCCTCCCGGCTTGGGAGCGTTCTGACTAGCGTTGGCGCTATTCGCCTGTGCAGATGCTTGGTTAAGGTTGATTTGATGCAAAGGCTCTGGCACAAATGCCTTATTTAGAAATAACCCCGCTGCCGTGTCCTCTTGTGCACCCGCGCCGGATGTTTGTTGGCTTCGGCCGGTCTCACGCTGTTTCTGCGTGTCCACGCTGCCGTGTGTTTGTGCCGGAGGCTGTGGCTTACACCGCCGGACTGGCCGAGGCCACGGTATCTTTGTTTTATTGTTCTAAATGTTTTATTCATGTAACGGGCGTGTGCACTGAGTGTTATATTGTTGGGAATGATGACTTAGAAGGGGCTAAGAACCTAGACGATTTATACGCCTTTCCTGATATAAATTACATTTGAAACGAATAATAGAAGTGTTGGACTTAATAAAAAAAAAGATTATTTTGGTATATGGATTGATTTTTGGTAGCCTAGACAGGGCTGTACATTTTACTACATAAGTCATCAGTTATGGGGTTAGTTACATTTTAGAAAAAAACAAATAGGGCTCTTTAGGTGCCTAATGGAGTGTGTTGCTGTTTCATCTTGATTATTTGGGTAAACCCCTTGCAACATTCTGTGAATTTCCCCTGATAGTACTGTGCAACAGGCAATCCATCTGAACGTGTACTCAGTTTAGCAGGCAATATTTTCACTGCACTGTACTGTCTTTTTAAACCAGTAAAAACTGAAATTTGTGGTGTTCCTTACAGTCACCTTTACTTAGGCCAAGGCCTAAAGAGGTGGTGAATAGAAAGTCAGCCTATAGGCTGAAATATTCTGTAAAACCTTGAGACTGCAGCTACTGGGCTAAAGTAGTACTGATTTAAATTCAAGGTTGGCAGGTCTGCTGATTTAACAATGGGCTGGTCTGCCCATGAATTATCACTGGGAACTTCTTGGTTCAAGTTTTGTGTTTTTCTTCCATCTCCAGAAGGCAATCAGGGACCATTGGAGTCCAGAGCTGGGATCCAAATCAAGCTATACTGTGTTCACACGAAGTGAGTGTCTTTCAGGGTCAATTATATTTACTCAAGGACGCCTGCATTGAAATTGTATAGCTACATACTGTAATCAATATTTTACTGCCTTATCTTACAACCACATCATTGTTTACTGCTCTGCCCGCAGGTCTCTTCAAGACGTGCAAATCTGGTTTCAGCCAAACTTCGGCTCGAGTACCTCCATGTTCCTGCCTCACTCTGACTCAAACGATGGTTATGGTGAGTTAGGAAAACCGCTAGTCGTTGTGAAACAAAACCGTTTGGCTCATTCCCAAAGAGTTTTTCAAAGCCTTATCTCAGAATGTTATGCGTTCACATTCTTCTGTGTGTTTCTAGGTTTTTCCGATAACCTGACAGACATGAGCGTGGAAGGTTTGAGCTCTGACAAGGAGTCCGGCTGTGGCTCCCAAAACGATCTTTGCAAGATTTCCGCACTCCCTGCTCCTGCTGACTTCCTGTCGCCCTCCAGCACGGCCGCCATGCCCAAGCTCATGACCCCTGACGCATTCATGACCCCCAGTGCTTCAGTAAGTTACAGTCCAACCCACTGACTGTCATGCTCTGTCCAATCAGTGGTGAACATCATGAGGCAGGCCGCTGGGTCTTCACCCTCCCCCTTCACCTCCCTCCCTCCCTCCCTCCCCAGGTCCCAGCCTCCCCGGCCAGCAGTGCCAGCAGCTTGACCATAGTGACGGCCATGAGCAGCAACTCTGAAAGTGGCGCCAGGTAGGTCAACTCCGAGGGGGGACATGAGGGCGGTACTGTGGAATGGCGTTGAATGAGCAGGCGAAAGAACTTGTGGCTTGATGTCCCTGACTCCAGCGATGTCAATGTCTGCAGGGGAGGCGAGGAGCCCACCCAGAGCCCCAAGATGTCTGTGGAGAGCAGCAGCAACAGCAGCCTGACTCTCAGTGCCAGCACCAGCAGTCCCAGAGCCAGCTCCATTCTCATCTCCGGGCTGGGCGACAACATGCCGGTAGGCCGCACGCACGAACGCACGCGCGGTTACCGAATAGTTTTTGGGAAGGTGTGCTTTTTAAACCTGCTTAATCCTGTGCGTGTGACATGTTGAAACACAGACAATCCCTGATCATTTCACACACCGAGTGAGCCGCACTGTTGTAGAGTCTGAGGGGCCAGAGTGGCGTGTGTTATTGTCAACTTACCTGAGCTCTCGTCCCTCTCCATTGTATGTGACACCATCCTTCGTCCTTGTTCCATTTTGGCCCTCACTGTTGTCTCATAAAGATGTACCCTATTCCACAAGAAAGCACTCCTCATACGCTCATGTTCCCCCTCACCTACCCCCTCTGCCCCCTACAGGTCCTTTCCTCTCCAAACCCCCCCCTCTCACTGGACCCTCAGGTCATTGAGCCCATACTGATCCAGCAAGCCTCTCCTACCCGGGCGCGCTCTCCGGATGTCATCTCGTCTGCCTCTACAGCCATGTCCCAAGACATCCCGGAGATAGCCTCCGAGACCCTGCAGCGAGGCCTGGGGGGTGTGTCTGGAGCTGATTCCCGAGACCCTCTCCCAGCCCTCCACGCGGACAGCATGGCTTCTGCAGCCTCAGCCCTTCACCACCTCTCTCCACGGAACCAGAACAGCTCTGACCACGGCCACCTGCCCCTGGAGCTGGGTGCCGGAGCGGGAGCCGTGGAGGCCGAGCAGAGGCTCAGTAACACCCCTTCGTTACTGGAGAACGCCCTGTCTCAGGAGAATGCAGCAGCTGGGTCCTCAGACAACAACGTGAGCCACCCCTGGCCTGCAGCTCCAGACATCACACGGGAAACACGTAACAGCCTGCGGGACAATGGCCTGGGTGACTGGTAGGAATCTGTCTCTTTCCATCTCACATGCGCGCACTCACAATGACAGGCACTTTTATTTTTATTTTTTTCCTTTTTTTTAAAAAAAATAGCGTTTCTCTGTTTCTCTCAGCTCGAGGGACGAAATGAAGGACAGACACATGTCGTCTCCATACCATCGACGTACCTACCACTTAACCCAGAATGATAGTCAGGACGCCAGTGCAGAACAGAGGTAAGATGCATCTCTGAACTCGTCGTTATGACTCATTGTCATAAAACCCAATTTTGGCGAGTTGCTGTATTTCCTGTTATTTAAGTTTAAATCCGTGCTTGATCCAGGTTCTTTGTTCTGATTTAGCATATCATCTTAAACGTTAATTATCTGTGGAGTGAACCAAGTTTGTTGCTTGACATCTCCTACTGTAGGCACTTAATAACCACTTTTGTTTTCCTGTAATACAGTGACCATGACGACGAGGTGGCCAGTCTAGCATCGTCCTCTGGGAACTGTGGCACCAGGTCTTCTCACAGACTGCCCGTCAAAGAGTGGAAGTCTTCTCCCAGAGGTTCCCCCAAACTAAAAAGGAAGAGTAAAAAAGATGAGGGGTAAGTGATATCTGTGAACAGTCTGTGGTCACCCTCATGGTGAACAGTCTGTGGTCACCCTCATGGTGAACAGTCTGTGGTCACCCTCATGGTGAACAGTCTGTGGTCACCCTCATGGTGAACAGTCTGTGGTCAATCTCATGGTGAACAGTCTGTGGTCAACCTCATGGTGAACAGTCTGTGGTCAACCTCATGGTGAACAGTCTGTGGTCAACCTCATGGTGAACAGTCTGCGGTCAACCTCATGGTGAACAGTCTGCGGTCAACCTCATGGTGAACAGTCTGCGGTCACCCTCATGGTGAACAGTCTGCGGTCACCCTCATGGTGAACAGTCTGCGGTCACCCTCATGGTGAACAGTCTGTGGTCACCCTCATGGTGAACAGTCTGAGATGTCTAATGGCCTCTTCCTTTTTAGGGATGTTTCCCATGTTTCTCAGTCCCGGCAGCCTGAGCATCACCATCATCATCATCAGGTACGTTATGTCTCCTCCCAGATTCTCTGAGATCCCCTGTTTTATTTTTGTCAAGTCAAAGGTTTCCGTTTACCCAATCCTGTTTAACAAAGAGGTCTGATTGTAAAACTTACATCAGGAGGATTGCCCACCATTTACAATATAGGCCCATTATACATTTTCACTGGTTTGCTTAGACGCCAAGATCTCCTGTAAATATCTCTGCCATCTGTTGTGACCTATAGCCGATGAACCCAGAGGTGCAGGAAGAGCTGCTGATGCTGTTGCGTAACCAGCAGAGGGGGCTGGAGGAACTCCGTCAGAGTCAGCTGGAGTTGCTGCAGAGAGTGACTGGCCACATGGACTCTGTGCAGAGCTTTATCCTTGCCCGTGTGGAGCACGTCATGGTTAGCCAGCAGGAGCACGAACGTATCCTTGACCCCGGGATGAGTTAGAACTCATAGGCTTACCCTCGTACTGTTCCCACTGTAAAGGTCGTTGTTTGGTATGAGCCTGCTGCTATATAGGGTAGGGTTATGAAGTATTGTAATTTAAATGGATTTTCATGTACGCAATTGTTTTTTAGAAATATGCTTAAGACCGTGTCTGCTCGGTGCCCGTGTCTGCTCCTTGACTCTGGTTGTTATCAGAGAGGAGAATGGAGAGGATACTAACAGAAGACCACAGTCGTAACCAGCAGCTCCAGGAGCATCTCTCCCAGCAGCTGGCTCAGACTCTCAGCAACACCCTGTGTACCCGGTTGGACAAGACCCTCCGAGAGGAGATGAAGAAGACCGTTCCTCCTAGTCAGCATACCTCCCTTTCCTGTCTAACTTATTTCTCAGTTTTCACCAAATGGTGTTTAACTGTGTAGAAACGCTAACAGGTAACTGTTTGAACTTACTGCTTCCCAGCTATCACTAAGAGTCTGGAGCCTGTTACTGCCCAGATGAGTAACACGATCGCTGCTAAGCTGACGGCTGTGGAGGCGGCCCTGAAGGAGAATGTTAGCAAAGTTGTCAAGTCAAAGGTTAGTGGCGTCATTCGGATCGTCTTCTCTGGAGCAGCATTTCAGGAGCTAAGTGTAACTACTTTATGGGCCCGTCTGATCTGAAAAGGGGTTCACGAGGGAAACGCAAGTGAATTTAATATTTAGTTTTGAATACTTTTCTGTCATATCAGGGAAAGGTTTTGAGAATAGAATATCAAAGGGAGTATTATTTCATAATTGTTTAGAGGGCTGATCTGTTAATCTGCTATTACAGTATCTCATCCAGCATTGATTGTGCCATTGAGTCAGTTTCCACGTTAAGGTAGTCAATTACCTGGTGGAAGTTGTAATTCCATGACCATGTTCATCTGGCAGGATCGGTCAATGAAACTGGCATTCCCACCCACTTGACTACATTAGAATAGTGGCTATATTAGCATACAACCTTATTCCATAGAGGGAAGCTGGGAAAAGAGACAGGACAAAGACATGTTAATTGAATTGATAACAATAGGACATTGAGTCAGGTTGAACCAGCTACCATTCACTAGGTCTTACACCCTGACCGGTAGGCTGGGAAAGAACGAGCTGCAGATGACCATTGTGCCTAAGGGACATTTTTAACCTATTTCGATTGCTGTGAAAATAAATTGCACTAACTATTTTTAGAGTCTAGTAACATCTGCTACTATTCTGTATCATTAAGAAATAAAACTTCAAAATATGAATCAAAACAGGATTGTTTAAAAACATGGGTATAGGACAAAAATCGTGCAAGCTAATTTGGTTGGCTTTCATTTACGTCTAAAAAGCTCAGTTAAAATTTGTGGTAGTTTCTTCTGGAGCTGGACATGTTTATCCAGACATCTTATGAATGTTATCATTTAGAATTGCCACACCAGACATTTATTAACTGGGCCTAAACCTGAACACTAGTATGTTTCATTTTGACTTGCATGTTTTAAGTAAGAGATGGATAAGAAAGGGGATCAGTAAGTTGTGGATTGATAGTGTCACTAGTTTTGACATATTTTATGTGATTTGTTTTGGTCAATTGGTCACAATTCGACCTTTTTCTTAGATCTCTGCAACAGGTTGTAGCTGACATGATAAAATCCACTGTGCAACAATGCATGATTGATGAAATGGCTCACATACACACATCAGCAGCTTTCAACATCCATCTGGCACATCACCCAAAACAACACACCTTGGGCAAGGCCTACTGTCAGAAACATTTTCTGTCTTTGAATGTCTTTCTCTGGAGCCTAAATCAATGCGAGTCCCGAGCACAACGCCCACAACTTTTACACTTCAGAAATATAAACCGAAACAGCCACCTTTTAAATAAGAACATGTCTGCAGACCATGTCAACCATCCATCCCGATGAGGTAATTCAATGTAATGTCTTCATAAACCTCAACTCATGTAGTCCATTCCAGGATCCCCACTAAGCACATTGTTTCCCTTTAAGCTAGCCACAAGCCACACACAAAGTATGTAGGACCAGGAGTAAAATGAGAACAGTGATATGTTCTTAAGTTATATTTGTCAAATGAATTTTCCCCGTCTCTTTATCCTGTGCCTGACAGAACACCACCGATGCCATTGGCCGTGCAGCTGCCGAAGCCATGCAGGGACCTATTCAGGCTGCCTACAAGGATGCATTCCAAAGCATAGTGCTGCCTGTGTTTGAGAGAGGCTGCCAGTCCATGTTCCAGCAGATCAATGACAGCTTCAAGCAGGGCACCCATGAGTGTAAGGCAATCCCATTACTGTTAACCCCCTGCGTTTCTACTCCAAGCGTAACCCTGTGAGTAGAGGCAAAGATTTAACTTGTGGCGTTTGTCATGCCCGTTCTCACGAAGATCTGAGGGCTTTGTGTGAATTGGTGGATAGTCGTTATGTTTGTTCATTCAGCTGACTGTTGTGTTGTGCTAACAGCACCTCTGCAGACGTCCGAGGGAGCTTTCTGTGTCCTACTAAGGGTGTTTTGTTTGTTTTCCTCTGTAGATATCCAGCAACTGGAGACCCATGTGAAGAACAGGAAACAGCATGAGCAGGAAACCAGGGACCCTATGATAGCCCAGCTGCAGCAGATGATTGACGCGTTCCAGAAGTCGACAGATCAGCTGGCGGCCACCGTCACAGCCAGCGTTCGCTCTGAGGTCCAGCACCAGCTCCACATGACGGTGGGAAAGTAAGTCCAAGGAGTTGAGCAGAAAGCTCTGTGTTTGTTTCAGTGATTGATGAAGCAGACTTACTTGACAGATGCTTTACTGATCAGTTTGGCTGGTTGTGTTCAGTAGGTGTGTAATGGATTCGTTTAGTGGAAATGATCAACCAAACCTTAACCCTGGGTTTAATTTCACTCATTTGATAGACACTCAAAAGTTTGCTTTGTAATTCGTTTAATTGTTTCATTTTATAAATTTAAACATAAAGGATCAATGTGTACAACTTTTGCTCCATATGGAAGCTAGGTGAATTGCAAGAGCAACAGTTCACATTCAAAGCAAGGTAAAGTTAGTTTCATAATGGACATTCAGTGGATATTTGATTTCTCTTGGCAGTAGCTTTTAAGCCAAGATGGCACATTAATTCTCTACACTATTCGCTGCTTTTTTTTATTACATGAACAGAAATGGATGAAACTGGAATTACGGAGTAGCTTTTGCTGATCCATCAAAAGTCTGCATTTTAGGATGCACTCTTTGTATGCACTCAAAATAAACTTTGGGTAAATACATATTGTAAAACAGTACCATTCCACTACTACTGACAATATTTTATGGACGTTTTCTGAAATTACAAAGCTGATGTTAAGTTCTACATAACGCAGCCTATAGTCACCCGAGTTATTTAGGTGGACTGAACATTGTGTGGAACTCTCTTGTATCTTACAAACATTTTTCTGACGAAAATTTTAACTGTCACTAATTGAAATGTTTCAGTAGTATTTAGTCTTCTGGTTCTGTCCCGTGTCCAGCCTGCAGGACTCAATCCTGACTCAGGTTCAGCGCATCGTGAAGGGGGAGGTGAGCTTGGCCATGAAGGAACAGCAGGCGGCTGTGACCTCCAGCATCATGCAGGCCATGCGCTCTGCTGCCAGCACCCCCGTACCCACTGCACACCTGGACTACCAGGCTCAGCAGGCCAGCATCCTTCAGCTCCTGCAGCAGGGACAGCTGAACCAGGCCTTCCAACAGGTTGGCCATCCCCCTCCTCTCACAGCCTTTACTGCACGGTGGTTGTCAGAGGGCGTTGTTTTAAATGGACCTGTGCTGTCTGATCTGCCCCCCCTCCTCCCGCAGGCCCTGTCTGCCTCTGACCTCAACCTGGTTCTCTACGTGTGTGAGACCATGGACTCCCAGCAGGTGTTTGGCCAACATCCCTGCCCCCTCATCCAGCCCGTTCTGCTGTCCCTCATCCAGCAGCTATCCACTAACCTGGCCACTCGCACGGAGCTCAAGATCAGGTATGCGCCCGCCGGAACTCGTCATAAACCACATAGCTTTGACGCTCTTCTCCGTAGACCGCTGTGTGTTAAAGCGTATGCACGCACTCAAAATACACCGGTGTTCCTTCTTAAACACCCTTTGGATGTAATAAACCAACCAGGGCACACTTGCCATTTGTGGTTTTTTTAAATATTCTTCGAGCCTCCCATAAGGAATGTACTGACAGACTGTGGTCCAGTTTACTGTGTGGAGCTGTATCAAACTGCAGCTTTAATGCTTCTCACCCATCTGGATTCTGTAACAAATGTGTGTTATGTGAACCGGGGGGACCTATGAATTTGAGAATGTCCAGACGAAGCACTGCCAAGTCCCTTAACTGCTTTTTAAACGCTCACGTGACCAGCTTCAATCCAATTTGAATTGCACCCTAAAACCTGGCGGCCTGATAATGGCCGACTGTTGATGAGAGCGACGCTGTCCTAGGGCCAGATTCTTACCCTGTGTGTGGCTGCTAAAGCTGGACCCCTAACAGGCTTCACACACATTCCTATGGGTTTTAATGTGTTGTTTTACAGGCATGTCCAACATGTCACGTTTCAGGGACATTTGATAGTTTATTGCCAAAATAATCTAAGGGAATTGTGTAGATTCAAAGAGAAAAGGGTTTTAGGAGGGGTGGGGACATGTTTCTCAATATCAATGATTGACTGAGCACAGAATGCCTCCCAATATATTTCAGGGAATAATAAAAAAAGTGTTATGTCAGATTAATATCAGTGAGTGCATTGTCCTCTTAGCATAAATTACTTGTGACAACTGTGATCCACTAGCCAGCCGCGCCTCTCCCAGACCAGACTCGGTTTGCTTGCACAAGGATTTGACAGAATAGCTGGCTGCTGGATGACATTAAATACTTTTTCCATTCACCAGATAGAACCAAGAGCACAGGCTGAAGGTACACGCTTTTCTTTCACACAGCCTCTAACCATAGAGGAAAAACAGAGCACAGCTTCATTGAAGACCTAATTTCCAAAAGCCCTTCTCCTGCCCAATATTTGAGCTACTTCTAGCCATGCAGTTGTGCACATTTAATGTAATGAGAGAAACCATGTTCCGGACCTTTTTTTATTACCTCTGAGCTGGGGGGTTGATGGCAAATGACTTTGTTTATTCATCTTACATAGCTAGCTCTTTCAGTTAGTCCAGTAGTCTATGCACATGTTTGGATGTCACAGGAAGAACAGATAAGGTATAGATTGGCAACTCTGTGTGCCGGTCAGAAGATTCACATTAAACATATGAGGTAGACAGTGTTTAATGTGTGTAATTCAAAGCTATATTTTAATCATTCTGTCTTTCTAGTGTTTCTATTTGGTGACATTTTGGGAGGTTTAGATGTATGCACATAATACTACACTTATAATGTCAGAACAATTATTAACCAATGTAAAATCATGCAAAAATAGTTTATTGTTAGGTTTAGAATTAGGCTAGGTTCAATAGTACAAGTTGAAGAAAATTTGAGATTACAGACTAGTGTTCAAAAATTGACAAGTTCTTGAGACCAGCACATTGCTAAGCTTGACCAGTGATTGATAAATACAGTTATGTGGCTGTACATTATAACTTATATAATTTCCACCATAAATAACAGCCTATTGATAGATTTTTTTTAAGCAACTTAGTGACTAAAAAAGGAATGGGCTTATGTATTGGGGTTGCCATTTACCCTATTGGGCAAATCATCAGTTAGTTGTCATTGTTTACCTAGTTAGCGTCTTACCTATTCATTTTATGTCCCGAACATATTGTGGTTAATGGCTATATAACTATTAATAGCTATTTGTTTTGTAAAAGCACTTTGTGACAACTGCACTTTGTGACAACAAATGTAAAAATGACTTTATAAATAAATTTGATTGATAACTAATCATCTAAAAGCTCAGAAAAATTGAAAAATCTGGGACTTACCCTTTAAATAAGCCATTCAAATCTTTGCATTTTTCTGAGACATGCAAGTTAATAAAACAATTGGCTAGAATGGTGCTCTCTGAGTCTAAAACCCCCCAGTAACCTCCTGTGTTCGTGTCAGTTACCTGGAGGATGCTGTGATGAACCTGGACCATGGTGATCCGGTGACAAGGGACCACATGAGTGCCGTGCTGTCCCAGGTCAGACAGAAGCTGTTCCAGTTCCTGCAACAGGACCCACACAGTACTCTGAGCAAGAGAGCCCGGCGCCTGATGATGATGCTCCAGGGCCTGGTCAATCATTAGTTCTGTACCCGGTGTGATATCGTGGAGTTCCTTCTCTTGCCTGCTCTGCTCCCACATCATTAGAATAAGGTGCAGTGAGTTTCATTGATATGCTGAGGGGAGCGGAGCTGTTAGCTAAAGAGATGTGAACATGTTGTATAATGGCTCTGCACTTCCTGTATGCCCTGATACATTGCAATTGAACATTTTGTGTTTTTAGTCTTTTTTTTTTTTATGCAGAAAAATGGCATGAGTCAACTGGGTTTTCCTTTTTGGACTTGGTGTAGATTGAAGGATTTTTCTCAGTTGGTAACTCATAAGTTCTATGAACCTGGCAGTAGCTTATTTTGTCATTGTCCTTGTTATAGCAACGTGTGGCTGTTAGAGACAAAATAAACTATTTTAAACGTTGACAGTCTGTACATATGTGGTGTTACAGTACCAGTCAAAAGTTTGGACATGTTCAAGTGAATGGATGTGTCTAAACTTTGGACTGGTACTATGTGTTTTCTGTTTGTTCAACCATTCTGTTAAATCCAGTGCTTTGTAATAGTTCAGAATGCTGTCTTGGTGTGATGGACTTGTACAATAGGCTTTAAATCTACATCGTTAGTATTGTATTTAAGCCTTTCTCTGCTCTTTCTGATACATTTGACTGACCATGTTACTAAAGATGACAGAAGTAGGCTTGTGGAAAACTGAAATTGACCACTCACTTGTAGTGCTTTACTTGGTAATGGTCAACTGTTTTGATGACACCTTGACAAAATTCATGACATTGATAAACCTTTTTTTGTGCTTTTTAATTTTTAAACCAACAATCCTTAAATTTGTAAAACTTGTGTGATTGAAATACCTGCTCAAATACTTACTGAAGTAGTTATATTTAAGTGAAAACACTTCTAACGAAGTATGCTTCTTACTGATACTGGCTCAGTTTTTTTGCTTTAGCTGAGAAATCCAAGCAATGTTTGTAAACCTGATGTACTTTTCCCGGTCTCTAGAGGGCAGTCCTTTGTGTGGATGCAGTCATGTTTATATGGTTTAGCTTGATTACTTCTAGGCAACTTGCAAAGTATAGTTGGGAAGTACAACAACATTTGGAACCTGGCTAAATGTTTTGAACGTTATCATTCTTATCAGTCTTCTGAACCATTTAAATGGTCTCATTTAGGTACAGACCCTGAAACTCCTATGTTGGGTTGTGTTTTGAATGTCTGCTGAACAATTCCTACAATGAAGTTGTGGTCAGGTGACTGAACCCTGCAGGGTTCAAATTTAGTTACATTTATAAGATTTGTATGTTTTCCTTCTGATATAGTCTTCCTGTGTTTGAACAAAACCCTTTGTGGTAAGTGCCTTAGCTACTGGACTTCACTCATGTGGATGTGCACTCCACATTGATAAGTTGGACCATTTGAAACAACTAAACCAATCGTTTTGAGTGACTGTTAGAGTTGTTGACTGGGTTTTGCACACCTTTTGCATGTTTTTTGCAAATAAGGGCTCATATGGCACAGCAAGAGATTATGTGCATTAGGTATGGAAACATTATTTGTCAAAGCAACTGACTAGATTGTTATTCAATGCCTGTTTGTGGTTTCACTTTACTGTAGGAGTACTGGGAAATGTTCAAACACATTCTCATCTTGTCTACCCTATAAGGACGGTTCAAACTTTGCAATGGATTTCTTGGCGGCAAATTGAAAGGATGGTTATTTATTACGATTCTGGTGTCATCGGTTTATTGTTGTTTTTTTTCTTAGATTTAAAGTAGAATAATATGTAGGGCTATGTAAGTTTAGTTTGGAGGTGTTGCTTACCAGTCCAGGCACTGCATATTAATCCAGAGACTTGCTTATTTTACCCGCTAGGTGTTCTTGTTTTGACAGTAGTTGGTGTGATAATCACTTTTCACATGTCATTTTATTTGAGTTTTGCAGATAGATGAATCTGGAATTTATTTACTTCACTTATTGAGTTTCTGTAAAAACATAGAGCAAGGTCATATTTAGCTTCTGATTAAGTCAAAACGTTAGGCTTGCCTGCATGCTCGGAAGTAACCATGTGTAAAACGGCTAACTACTATATTCAACGTTTTAAGCCATCAATGAAACCAAGCCACAATGCAGTGTGATCCCGTAGTTTTTTTTTCCACGATGTTGAGAATTGCAGGATGTATCTGTCCTGGCCAGATAAGTTGACCATTTATTTGTACTGGATTTCTGGAAAAGCCCCCTCTTCACTCACTGCATAATTGACTTAATGTTCATCTGGAATAGCAGTTTCGTTGCCTGAAATGTAAAAGCAGGATAGTTTCGAAATGTTTCGATACTTTTTCTTATGTTTCATATTGACCAGGGTTGCGCAACAATAATCACAGACATGAATGTTTATAGGAAGCTTGCACATAAACGCTATACAGTTTATATATAATATTTTTCCCTGGTTTGCGAGGAAAATGTAACTCACATTGTTTGACACATTTTTGATCGTTTGTAATTTCCATCGTGTTTTGTTCCATGTGCTTGAATTTTGTTGTATATTTTACACTCGTTTCTTTTACCCTAACTGTTTTGGAATAAATAAATAAATAATGGTTCAGTGGATTGCATTGTTTTTATATCAACATAGACTATTGAAAACAACGTTTATTTGTGTGAAAGATATGCTTGTCCTTTGGTTGAGCTGGTGCGCAAACGCGCGTGAAACCAACAAGGGTAACTTTTTAAAATTAGATTTTTTTTCTATGAGGGGGTGATGGGGTTATAATTGTGGTTTTGTGATTAAAATAACACTTCGTCCAAATACAGGATCTCGGTGCCCATATAATGGGCCATAAGAGGAGACGAGGTTTTGAGTGCCCTATTCTGCACAAATGCGCCCTACCCCCGAAAGCGTACTACATGAACACACTTGAGTAGGCGCTCCCAAACATGATACAACTCACTGTATCACCTATTTAGTCTGACTGCCGAGGCAGGTAGCAGAGTAACTGTTCTGCTAACGGATTTTAAAAATTGTATTTTTACAATTTCAACCGATTTTTAGTTGAGTGGCCTGAGCAGAATGGTATCTGTTGTGAATTACGTGTGTTTTTTCTTGCCTGTTGCTCTACATCTAGGTAAGTTTTTTTTTTTTACTTTTTGATAATACCGTTTTTCTATTTAAATAACGTGTTAGTTTACGTGCTATGTGGCGTTTCAATGTGGGATGTACATTACAGCTAAATAATGAGAGAACGAGTCGCACTAAAGTGGTCACCAGAAAAGCTTTCAAAGATGGCTAAAGATTTAACGGAGTTCAAAATATTCGATAATATTACGTATTTGAATGGATAGTTAACATTATGACGTGGGAAACTGTTAGAGAATAAATTTGGTTAATGTCACAAATGGGTCAACGGATTTTAGTTTCATGGAAACATTTATCTGATAGGGGTTTTAACACAGGCTGTAGATCAATTGTTGTAGCAGGCTACAGTACCATTGTAATAGATTCGCATTCATGCTCTTGGTCGTTATGGGTTTACCTCCTTACCGGGACTAACGGAGTGTACCCAACTAGGTTACACTAGATCGACAGGCGAAGCGTCGAAGTGATGTAAGAATCGATAATAAATCGAAAAAAATGGTTTAGATGGATATGGAAGAAATATTACAATAGTTTTCGTTGCAGCCAACATATTATTGCGTTGTTTGTTTTGTAATAGTTGTATAGGCTACTCTTAGAACATCTGAAACGGCCACGTCGATTCCCGGTGGCTCTGTTCCTGTATGGATGCTGCTGATATAATAGCCTACTATTCATTGGGGAATTTAATGAAGAAAACATGCCGATGGAAATAAATCATGAATGAATCACATCTGTTTTCCCCAGATAGGCTCTAGAGTATAGCCCAGGTATCTCATCTGAATTTCAGCGGCTTCAGATGCTCACAAGGGTCCATCCTCCATTTCGGTCTGTGTTAGTCTGATCCATACCTCTGCCTTGCTATTTTCAGTTTAAACCTATCGGTAAAAAGGCAAACACGTTATTCATGTTTTGTCGGTGCGCATACCACCCTAGCAAAGTTAACTCATAACCACGTTTTACAAACGTTGGAAGCTTTATACATTTCTTATTTCAAAACGTGGGGTTAAATGACTTGACTAACACCACTGAGCAACACAGCCTTAGATTGATTTGGACAGTTAAAACCAAAAGGTTATCATAGTCTTATGCCACCCTTAGTCCTGTCACCTTTCATTCCGCATATTACATTGAAATGATTCTTCGTCCCGCGAGTAACCTTTTGTCCAATGTGCCTGCTATCCTGCATATGTTAGCATCATTTGAGAACAAACCAGTATACCTGGTTGATAACGCTGTATGGAGAACAAAATCATCTCTTTCTCCAGAAGTTATGCCTCTGTGCTTTGAGTAAAGGCATTTCACTGCATTACACAGGCATATGGAGCCACTATTGAAAGGCCAGTTTCAATAGTTTACAACATGATGTTTGATGAGTCTTCACCCTGGTAGTAGTCTTTTTACCCAAAAAACTGTAATCCAGGGCTAGGTTTTCTGTAAATATTTAAAATGTCTGCTAACTTTAGCCATGGCTAGTTAGAAATGAGTAATCATGTGATCATGTAAAATGAACCATCTAACATATGAAGTCCTCATGATTTAGAAATTGTCCTTTATTACCTAATTAAATGGGTTTCAGGCTCTCCAGGAAAATTGCATCTACTTTTTCCTCTTCCTCTCTTTGTTCGTTGCAGTCTAACTTTCATTTTCCTGTTACAATTTATGGCTCACACCCATATCACACAGTCTCACGCCAACATCCTTAAAGTGTTTCAGCCTTTACATATCTGATCACCAGTCTAGTGCAGCCACCCCCCACTCACTTGCTGGTACTTCAATAGATAATCTACAACTTGGCAAGTCATCTCATCAACACAGCTCAAACACCTCACAATTAAGTGAGGCAATATGAAGCTTCTCTCCCACGAGGGGTCAAGAGGGGCCTTAGCCCCCTCAGTTGAATTTTCTGCCTCCCCAGTTTTAAACACCCTATAGAAAAATTGCAAAAAAAAGATTAGCCCCCACGCCATTTTTAACTGCCCCCTCCGTCACTTTGTCTTGGCGCCGGGCCTGTCCTCCCCTGAATCATTTGTTTGCAAATTAAGCGTCTGATTCAGTTGCTGAAAAGTTACACAGGGAGGCATGGAGAGGCATTACATTTCTCCATCTGAACTGTGCATATGATCCATCAGACATCTTCTAAGCTCTCCACACACCTTCAAATCAGCCTTCTCCAGTAATTACTCTCCTCCCCATCTCCCTCTCCAGCAGGGACGTTGTGTGGTGTGGAGTCCCTAAACAAATGCTGCGAAATGAAATGGCAGCCTAGCGTGACACCGCTCGACTCTCTACCCCCAGCCAAAGCTGGGAATGAATATTCATGGCTAGACAAACTTATACTTCCGTTCTGAGGAGTTACAGGAACGTCTGTGTGATTCATCTGTGCGCGCGCACGCAAATGCATGCTTTGAGTGCTATTCAGGGGGAATAAATCTCCACCTGTGGCCAATCAGCCCAAGGACACTACAGGTTATGTTCCTGGGGCTTAGTTCTGCGGGGGCAGTATATTGTGTGGTCGCCCACACTGGGTGTGATTCAGGATCAGTGGAAAGCCATGTTGCCCCCAGTGACTGTCCACTGCCACGCCTATCTTCAATAATAGGTGTTGGTTGTATGAACAGAACGTAAGTGCTTACCATGATTAAACTTCCCACGCTGTCAATCATATGTCAAAGGTGAAATGAGGTAACACTTCCCTGCAGTAGTGATTTTGGGAGGATGTGTTTTTCTGCTGTGGATTGGTGCTACTCTGTAAGAGGGAGGCAAAGGGAGGATCACAACTGTTTTGAATGGAAACCGTTCTCTTTGTGAGAAATAAAAACAGAATCAAATTCCTGCTCTGTGTGCTTCAAATATGTATAGGAGGGGAAAAACGGTTATAGTTCTCATCTTCAGTAGATCCTTTGGTCAGAGAAAGTGTGTGGTGGACCCGAG
>JACXGI010000276.1:53295-68065 GCA_016801175.1 Esox masquinongy
GCCCATTCATTTGGCTCTATGTGTTTTCCTTGTCTGTCTGTTTTTTTTTTTTTTTTTTGCTTTTTGTTAGTGAGGGTTATTGGAGCAGCCATGTCTCATCTGCCTCTGATCAAAGACAACCCTCATCTCAGACTCTGCTGAAGGGAGGGGAGAAGAGGGGGGTAAAGAACTCCCTTCACTCTCCACATCTATAGGAAAAAGCATTCCCATGGGGAATGGTGCTGAAGAAGATATAAGTGTCTGTGTACGTAGATGTTTGGGTGCTTGAGTGTGTCTGTGCCTAGAAAACAGTAAAGATGAAATATGAAGGAAGCTTGCACATTACAGATGTGCCCTTGAAGCAATTTGTGTATCTTTTTAGCTCTTCTGAGCCAAAGAAATAGTTACTCCGCAAGTATTTTTCCCCACAGATTTCTTAGCTTTGTAGAGAGAGGAAAAGACCGGGAGAGTGTAGACAAAAGCTTAAGGAGCTGTACTTAATGTCTTATGAGGCTCTTTCTTTACATTGATGTGAGTGAAGCATCTCATCATATGTCCTCCTTTTTCTCTGTACTAACCAACAGTATTGGCTTCATGCAGTTTTACTACATCTGTATTTGGTTCCAGCTATTTTCACACACCTATAGGACTATGAGTACTGCAATACTGGGGTTCCTAATGAACACGATGTTGCTAGCAATTTTAGTGTGACCTGATTGGGTTTTACCCTAAATAGATTGCAGTTCAATGAAGATTCCACTCCACAGCTACTCCAACTTCTTCTTCCTCATAATCCTTCCGAATTAATTAATGATTTTACAAAACCTTTGTCTTTTTTTCGAGCATGATTTTATGCAATCGTTCTATTCACCTTTTCAGGTTGCTCCTCTGTCTAGTGGTCCTCTCTGGGATAATTACTATCCAGTGGATGTGGGCTTTTTGTTCTCCCTGTGCCTGTGCTGAGGTGTGAATGGAAAAATCTGGAAGATTAGCCGTTCGTTTGGAAACTGGAGTTCATCTGGAAGAGCTAATTATAAGGTGTTGTTTTTTTGCCCATCCCTGCGTACTCTCCCTATGTCTCAGTCTGTTTTTCTCTTTATTTCTCTCTCTCCCTTTCTATCTCTTTTTCATGTACCCGGTGTGAAGGTTGCAGTGGGACCTCATTCCCTCTATTCCAGTTGCACGCGATGCTGTCACCAGAAGGTTCATTAGCCTGGCTGTCGCCATTAACGATGGAACGCCAGAGGCCTGAGTTTCCATAGTAAAAGTTGCCATAGTACCATAGTAAACGTCCCAAGCCTTCCTCCCACTCAGCCAGAGACAGTGAAGCACCGCGGATGCCTGCTCAGACAGTGACACACTAAATATTTGCTCAGACAAAGGAAGACACTGAGCTACTACTAATCAGTGAGACACCCTGTCTCCGACAATGACACACGGACCTCTGAGCGCCGCTGACGGTTGAAGAATAAGGACTTTCTCTTCACATTCCAGTCCCTGTGAGGGTGGTGCTAATGATCTGGAGGTTGGTGGGCACGTCCGTATGATAACTTGGCTAATGGCTCCTGTCCTCCCAATGGATGTGTGACGAGGACATCAGAAATAACCCAGGACGAACATGAATTAAAAGCGTCAGTCTTCTGCATTTCCCCTGGCATGAGTAAACATACTCCCTCGGTCATTCATGATCATGTGGTGTTGTCGAACCTGGAACCATCCAGCTTTGTCATTAAGAAGTGCACTACAAGGCTCTGTAATGAAGCCTATAAAACAATGATGTTCAAATCTGGCCCTCAAAGCCAGTGCCACTCCATTTTACCATTGCAACCCCCTAATCAGGGATTTAGCGTTCTGTTCTATCTCATCGTTAATTGGACCCACATGGTGTAGCAGGTCTAAATAAGTACCTGATTAGGGGGATGTATTGAAAAAATGGAGTGGGATTGGGTTCGAGGGCCAGATTTGAATACCACTGCTATACAGTATATTTCTGACAGACAGTCCTCTTTGAACTAGACCTATACTTATCACAGGCCATACCCACATATAGGTTATACTACTATCTTAATTTGTATCTTTTAGCTTTAATTTTATAATAACATTTACGTATCATTATGTCAGTTATAGTGACTGCATATGTATAGCAACAACGTATTGTAAATTTTTACTCTACAGATTTTCAGTGTAAAATGTTCCTGGAGGAGCCAGTCAAGAGCCCTACCAGATGAACAAAATGGTATGTAGAGGAATTTTTCACTAGTACTTTCATAATAGATCAGGGCTATTAAACTCCAGTCGCAGAGGGCCAAAACACTTCTGGTTTTCATCCTCTTTTTTAATGAGTGAGTGATTTAGATTTAGGACACCAGGTGAGGGAAATAAACTACCAGGTAAATACAAAACTGTTTCAGGCCATCCAGGAAATAGATTGAAAAGCCCTGTAATAGAAGGTTTGTGGGAATGCACAGGGTAGTTTGATTAAATGCACGGAGTTAAGAGGTTAAGTGGTAAACTAAAAGAAACAGATTACCTGCAATGATGAAGAGTCCCCTGGGATTTGTAGTGCTTTCCTCAGGCACTTCTCCACTACCTACACAGAGACAGTAAACAACACTTTGAACTCTTAAGTCCTGTTTTATTTTTAGAGGTGTCACAAGCGTTGTGTATGGGGTTCATCGGAAGGGTGTGCATAGTTCAAAAATTGACACATGCGATAGAATGGCATTAATTTATTTTGATGTGCTTCCTATGGGGAGTCTGGAGGCATCAGCACCAATTCTGCTAGTTCAGCACTGCGCCTGCCAACAGCTGCTTATTCAGCCTCATGAATAGAGATCCGCATGCATGTGTTGAGAAAGACTCAGCCCATCAGTCTGCCGGCCAAGTCACCCAGACCCGCTTATTACAGGGAAATAAGGTCAGCTGGATCTCACTCAGAAATACTGGTCGTCTTTTTCTCTTGTCTGTTCTTGTACTTTTTACTATTTTTTTTTTTACTTCCAGAGATAAACGATGTACTGTATAGTGATGCAGAATGGTCCTTTAATAAACCTTTATACTGATTTTCATTCATGTATTTCCTCTAAAGTCTTCTAAATGAGTTCACGGATTCCTGAAAATGGGACAGTGTATTCTTCATCAAAGAAGATTCGTAATATCATAAACATTTGAAATACTGTAAAGAAATCTGACGACATGCAAGTGAGAGTGGGCTTTTGCAAGAAGTTACATTGTCCATTTTCAGTTAATATTTAGGATTTTATTAGAAACTCCATTGGCTACTTCCAAAAGCAGCAGCTATTGTTCCTGCGGTCCAAATTATCATTGCAATTCTTTTTTTGTGTCTGTGGATATTTTGATTTTGGGGTTCTTTGCCAAGGGCATTTCTGGACACAGAGCTGACATGGAAATTAAAAATATATTTTTTAAATTCCTCACAAAATTCCTCTTACCTTTTTTAAAAGAAAAAAATACAACAACATATTCCTGCCAAACAAAGACTTCCAACATTCAAGAATTCCTGAGCTACATTTAATGTTTTAAGGGATACTAATTAATCCTATAGTCTTTAGCAATTTTTGGAAAACTACCATCTTGTACATTTTCACTCCAGCTGTAATGGACCTGATTCTAATAATTAACTAGTTGATAAACTGAATCAGGTTATTTACCTCTGGAGTTGGAGAAAACTTAACAGGAGATTAACAGACAAGGTTGGTAGGGTAGTTTATCTCATTTTGCTGTTTCCAGAAAAGCCTGATGATCTCCAGTCAGTGTCTAATTTGGCTAGTAGAGACTTTATGGCTGTGCAGCACATGTCCTCTGCTCAGGTGTGGTTGATGCCTGACAGATCTTACAACGCCTGGATAGGTATTTTGCGTATCAGCAAACCACAGCATATGTTATATCTGTCAGTCAGTGACACAGTTGACTGTGAAGCACCCAACGGTTGGTTGATATGTGCAATAACTGAGCAGGAGAACACAACCATAGAAATACGTTTTTGCCCGTTATCTTACATCAGATAGTACGTCCATATCTCCGGTACTGATCAAAGGTACTGATTGCTCCTGGAGACACTTCCTACTAAATAATGATTCCATCTGACGTGAGACAAAATCCTGTATCCTTCAGATATCGACATCTGCAATTTAGTTATATTTTTGGTCAATATGACAATACTAAAGATCTGAACAGAATTTTCTAGATTCTTAATCTACAAAGAATTCATACCTAGATTTGCACATTCTCTTATCCATTTTCATAGACGGAAAGGTAAATAAATGATCAGTTTGATGAAAATACAGGATTGAAAAATAATTGAATGTGATACTTGGCTGAAACATACTGCATAATATCTGACTTGAGACTGCCTGCTTGTCATGGAAGTGGTTGATGGATTCTCCCTGGGTCTATCATATGATCAAATACTTACATTGAGGCACCTTGACACTCAAATGCAAACTATCTGATGCCTTGTACAGTATATGGTCAGTGGAACTAACCAGACTGGGACATGGGATGGGGCGTGATGTGATGTACAAGGGGTGGGACTTATCAAAGTGTAATGCTAGAGTTCTATTAACACACATTTCTATTGGGGAAAGAAGCAACATGTAATGCAACAAAAAGTGTCCATTCAAAGAACCACGGGGCTGGACAGCAGTTGTCTTTTTCAAGCTGTGTACTGTAGACCAACAGACTTTCCTCCATTTCCTTATACTGCTTAGCTCTATTCCCCGGTTTGTCTTCCTCTCTATGCTCTATGTTTAAATGTTGATGGGGATTGACACCAAAGCTCCTTGCCAAACCTTGCACCAAATTAATAGGTATGCAGGAACAGAAATATAAGGTACAAAAGTTGTCATGGTGATCATCTATTTGACCCAATTACTATCCTCAGTATTACCCCACTCAGGTCCATTGTTCAATGGTTCAAAGGGTTCACCTTCCAGTTGTTCCAATTAGCAGGGGAGGGGCAATATTAGGGAAGAGAGACATGATGAAGATATGAGCCTCTATGCGAGCAGCTTCATCTTGTGGGTTCATGACTCTTTCTTTCATGTACTGTATATTCACATGGCTTTAAGGCAGTAATTGATTCACACTAAAATGATTCATATGAAGCTTAAATCTGATCATGAAGTCTCTGACATGCTTAACTATTGTTCAGGGCCACTTTCAAATCAATTCAAAAGTGAACACATAATTCAATAATTACCATAATATGTTGTCAAATAAATAAAGTGAATATATAGTTTAATGACTTAGTTTTGGGCTTTCACAAAACCTAGCAGAAACACAATTAGTTTTCTTTTGCATAATGACATTGTTACCTGCCTAATGATCAAACAATTATTTTCAAAATAATATTTTTATTTTTTAAGTATCAAACTAAGTTTGATACTTAATATTTTTAAGTATCAAACTTATTTTTATCTAATGAGTTGTTGGAATCACCCCACAGGACATTAAGTTATACTGATGGACAGTACACAACAAGCAGACACATTGAAATGTTCAAATATACTGAATCACACATTCATGTCCGAACACTGTATAAAACCCTCTAAACATCAGTAAATTATCCTTATTCAATTATTTAAAAGGACGCATTCAAATTACAGGGACTTCAAAGGTTTTTCATCAATACCTCGGTGAGTTGATGGTAGATAATTTGCACACATGCTGCCTTCCTGGGATGGGGTAGCGATTTCTTCCACTCCTGATTCAAAACCTTTATACCCCTTTTCCCATGGTCATCATTATAGGTACAGAAAGAACCATCAAAAGTTGATAGGGCAGCAATTTGAATTAGACGTCAACACCTTTTAGAAGTGACCTTGATCTGTGGGCTTTTAGAAGAATCATCCACAGACCTGCGAGCACCCTACATACACTAGCCTTCAAATGTTTGGGGTCACTTAGAAATGTCCTTGTTTTCGAAAGAAAAGCGCAATTTATAGCATCAAATTGATCTGAAATACAGCCAATCCAAGTTTATAATTTTAAAAGGCTACCGTTCAAAAGATTGACTACCGTTCAAATAAGATCTTCAGTTTCTTGGCAATTTGACAATAGTCATTTTCTAACAATGTCTACACTGTATTTCTGATCAATATGATGTTATTGATCAGAAATACATAACATTTGGGGTCACAAGAACATTTCTAAGTGACCCCAAACTTCAGAATGCCAGCGTACGTTTTAGCACTGATTAATGAACGCGGCTGCATAGGTCAGCACTTGTTGGCGTATCCTAGCTCTAGCGTTGTCCAAGTAACGTTGGAGCGATCAAAGTAACCGTAACTGGTTTAATGAGCCATCCACAGTTTCACCGTACCAGCCGTGTGTGCTTTGACTTGCATGGCTTCGTCTTTGAGACATAAATACGCCACCAGCAGGATCTTCCAGGCGGCCCCTCACAACGTGGAGGTGTACCTGGACCGGCAGCGAGGCACATGGGCCCAGTCCTCTAGTGCTGGAGGACAGCCAGGCCACTCACGCACATCGCGAGGGAGGCCCCGATCTCCCCAGGCTGGAGACGTTGTTCTTCCCCATAGAGAAGAACCTGTTTGATGGCGGCGCTTAATAGGACTTGGAGCAGTCACACTATTAGACAATTATTATATTTCGTTATTTAAACACATGAACTTGTTCAAGTCATATTTGTCCATGCTATTATCAGAAGACAATAAGGGCCTTCACATCAGCTAGACGTGTGGACCTCAATGGTGGGTTGTAGGCACAGTGCATTAATGGTTGTAGGCACAGTGCATTAATGGTTGTAGGCACAGTGCATTAATGGTTGTAGGCACAGTGCATTCATGGTTGTAGGCACAGTGCATTAATGGTTGTAGGCACAGTGCATTAATGGTTGTAGGCACAGTGCATTAAGCCGTTGAAATATTTTGATAAAACCAGGCTGATTCCAAGACCTGGGCTACTCTTCCTGAAATATAGTAGCATAACTTAACCAAGGTCCAGACAAAGAGTTTTGTAGCACTTTGCTAAAGGAACCGAGTAGGTTGCCAAAGTCATGTGCTTGGCAGTGTTCAACTCCCTTGATGCTTATTGGTCCCACTGTAAGAGGACTACAGAGCACTGATGGTATTCTGTGTGTCTCTTTGTCCCCAGTGGTCGGCCCCAGTCCCAGCTCTGCTGCCTCTACCAGGAGGTGTCACTCCATCTACAAGGGCTTTGCTCAGTGTCTGATGGCTCTGGGGGACAGCCTGACAGAGAGTGCCCAGGACACACAGGAGATACACACCATCTGCAAGTAAGCACACCATCTGCAAGTAAACACACACACACACACATCTCTGTGAACACACGCACTCACACATGCACACACTGTCAGGTGAGCCAAGAATAATGACCATGAACAGAGGAAACAAATAATTTAATCTATGGTGTTGGTAATAAACACACACAGAGATGGACGGACTCCCCCTCTGACAATACACAGAACACAAATGCCATTTTCAGTGACTGAAGGGCTTCACTATATTTTTACCTCTCTTCCCTCTAGATCTTTCTTCATTTGTCTCCCTTCTCTGAGCTTACGGTCCAGCCCTCTCTAACATCCTGACAGCACTTCCCATTTGCTGGGAGCATAGGGTAGTGTCTAATTAAAGATTGAGGGTCTTTATTCATCTCCGCCTTCCATTCTATTAATACATCCGTCTCTAATTGATCTTAATATTATGGCACTAACCTTCCTTCTGGAGAATTTGGTGAGCAGTAATGTCCTTGTCATAGAAGAGACCTTTCCATGCCTCACCCCATTGAGATCAACCGATTGTCACACATTGTTGGTCAGTGTAGTATGTTCCTGTCTGCGGTTCAGTATGTCAGAGCTGGAGACTCTTTGTGTCATCAGGTATATACGTTTGTGTCTGCAACAATCAGTGCCCTCCATAACTATTGGGACATTGAAGCATTTCTTTTTTTTGCTCTACTCCTACTCCTTATGTGTGGAGTACTTAAATACATCAGGGCTATTCAAACCCAGTCCCAGAAAGATGCAACACTTCTGTATTTTGTTTCAACCTGCTAGATTATTGGAATCACATGGTGCCCGAGTTTTAAATTAGTCTCTGCCTAGATGTAAAGGTTTAAAACCAGACCCAGGTCTAAATTAGTCTCTGACTAGATGTAGAGGATTAAAGCCAGACCCAGGTTTAAATTAGTCTCTGACTAGATGTAGAGGATTAAAACCAGACCTAGGTTTAAATTAGTCTCTGACTAGATGCAGAGGATTAAAACCAAACCCAGGTTTAAATTAGTCTCTGACTAGATGTAAAGGATTAAAACCAGACCCAGGTTTGAATTAGTCTCTGACTAGA
Source organism: Esox masquinongy (assembly GCA_016801175.1). NCBI lineage: Eukaryota > Metazoa > Chordata > Actinopteri > Esociformes > Esocidae > Esox > Esox masquinongy. The sequence continues at coordinate 61,623 of JACXGI010000276.1, forward strand.
TGTAGAGGATTAAAACCAGACCCAGGTGTACGGGTCCTTCCTCCTGCACCTCTGGGTGTACGGGTCCTTCCTGCTGCACCTCTGGGTGTACGGGTCCTTCCTCCTGCACCTCTGGGTGTACGGGTCCTTCTTCCTGCACCTCTGGGTGTACGGGTCCTTCCTCCTGCACCTCTGGGTGTACGGGTCCTCCAGAGCTGACAGGTCAGTCCTGGTGGTCCGCTACATCATCTTAACCACCCCTTGTAGAGCCTTACGGTCAAGGGCAGAGCAGCTGCCAGACGAGGCAGTAATACAGCCAGACAGGATCCCCCTGATGGTGAACCTGTAGATGGCGGGCATCCTGGAGTCCAGGCCGAACCACTTCAGTCGGTGCAGAAAGATTCAACGTTTCCTCCCCTCCTTGACAACAATCTTGGAGTGGAGAGACCAGGGCAGATCGTCCCTGATGTTGACCTAGAGGAACCTGATTTTGGAGTGGAGAGACCAGGGCAGATCGTCCCTGATGTCGACCCAGAGGAACCTGATTTTGGAGTGGAGAGACCAGGGCAGATCGTCCCTGATGTCGACCCAGAGGAACCTAATGCTGCTGACTGTCCCCTGCAGACCCATTGATGTGGATTGGGGCGTGGCTTCCCACGTTCCTTCCTGTGGACCATAATCAACTCCTTCATTCTGCTGACGTTGAGCTGGAGGTTGTTATCCTAACACAGTGATGACAGGGTTCTCACCTCCTCACGGTCTCGTCGTTATCAGACCAATGACGATGGTGTCGTCAGTAAACGTAGTGTTGTCGGAGAAGTGCGCGGCCACGCAGTCATGTGTGAACAGCGGATACTGAAGGGGACTGAGCACACAGCCCTGTGGGGAACCAGTGCTGAGAGTCAGTGTGGAAGAGGTGGAGCTGCCCTTCCAAACCACCTGGGGTCTGACCGACAGGAAGTCCAGGATACACCTGGGGTCTGACCGACAGGAAGTCCAGAATACACCTGGGGTCTGACCGACAGGAAGTCCAGGATACACCTGGGGTCTGACCGACAGGAAGTCCAGAATACACCTGGGGTCTGACCGACAGGAAGTCCAGAATAGACCTGGGGTCTGGCCGACAGGAAGTCCAGGATACACCAGCGCACGGCGGAGTTGAGGCCCAGATCCCTGAGATTCACCATGACCTTGTGGGCCACAACAGTGTTGAATGCTGTAGTGTAATCAATGAACAGCATTCTCACATGTATTCTTCGGTACAGATGAAAGACGGTAGAGTGGAGGGTCAGGGCAATGGAGTCATCTGTCGACCTGTTTGGTCTGTAAGCATACCGGAGTGGATCTACGGTGGGGAGGTGGTGATGGATCTTTTGCCTAAACATTCTAAGCACTTCATGCCAAGGGACGTTAGTGGCACAGGACGGTAATCCTGTGCCAGAGGACGTTCTGTTTTTTTCAGGACAGGGACAATGGTGGTTTTCTTGAAACGTGGGGATGAAGTAGTGATAGATTGAAAATATCAGTGAGGACACCAGTCAGTTGGTCAGCACATACGTTGAGAACCAGGCCGGGGATATTGTCCGGACCAGGAGCCTTGCGAGGGTGTGTCCTTTTGGGAGATTTGCACACGTCTGCCCTGGATAACTGCAGTGCTTAGTCCTCCTGGACCATCTGTACATACTTGGCTGTAGAATTGCTCTCAAAATGTGCGTAGAAAGTATTCAGATCCTCTGGCAGAGAAGCAGACAATCCTCCCACACGGCTGAATTTCATTTTGTAGGCTGTAATAGTTTTTAGCCCATTCCACATGTTGTTGGTGATCGAGCCCACAGAGAGATTCCACTTGGCCTTGGATTGTAATTGCCTTCCTAAGATCATACTGGGATCTTAGGAAGGCATACAGTACATATATACAGTACATACTGTAACAAACCGCCATTGGGGGTGTAGGTGTTTGTTGCAGAGCTGTTAAAAATCTCAGTTCAATATCCAGTGTTATGTTCAAGCAAAATGTTTTATAAGAAATAACAAAAGGGGTTCCTCTTATGGGACTCAAAAAAACAATCAAGCCGGCAAGATGTAACACTACCACATAAACAAAACTGGTAAAACAACGAAACAAGGTCTTTTGCAAATGTAACTCAACACTTTATCAGCAGTACTGAGCGTTCTGCGTACGGCCATCTCTGCCCTTTGAGAGTGTTTCTGGGTGGCTCATCTAGGGCCCTGGCCAATTAGGCAACAACCTGCAGGTGTACAGGGCTGATCAGCCCCAGGTGTGTTTGCCTGGGGAGGAGGGAAGTCGGACAGCAGATCCAGGCTTTGCCTCCATCTGGTGGCCATGTAGCGGCCTTCCATTTGTCACAATACTTGTAAAAATGCATACATACGTATATACATAAATGTGAATACGTACACCATCAACGCAAGCACATGAGCACTCAGGAATAAACGCATGACACCTCCATCTACACACACACACATATACACACACACACACATACACACATGTATTCACAGGAATGCATGCTCACAATCTTACTTTGAATGTGTTCCAATCTATTAAGCACCAGCAAAAAGGCAAATTTGCATCTAGGCCAAGGCAACAACAAAGTCATTATTATTTTTTATGGAATGATGGGAGAGTTTACTGTGAGTTTAAAATAGAAATTAAGAAAAATCTGTTCTTAGTAGAACAGGCGATTTAATTTTTTGTTTTGTTTATGCATTAGCATGCAGTGTATGTTTCAGATCAAGTGTTCAATCTAACACCTCAGCAATCCTCTATAATTGTAATCAGAAAAGAGGCTGCAGGCTGATATTGCTAACAAGCTGCCCTTCACCTGCCGCTGCTTTGCTATAATCTACCCATGTGACTCTGGGACTTTGCAAGGCTGCATTTTGCTTCCACTTTGTTTCACCCATTTCCCTCAAGGTCTGCTGTGTGTGCGGTTAACAGATGCCCCTAAGCCCCCAACAGATGTGCTGTTTTAGGGTTGAGTTTAGACTATGGGCCCATATCCAAACACAGTGCAAGTTAAGCCTTTCTGCCCTGTTACCCAGGGAATGTGAATGTAAGATGTTTATCTGTGGTGTTGCATGCAGATGTTTTTTGGACCAGTCTGCTTCAGCCTCGTCTTCTTATAGATGGAGACATAACCCTTACCATAGCAACACCATACTGTAACTGCAAGCATGATTTTGCGGGGATATTTGAACACACAGATGAATAATGGATAGTGTCTTGAAGAACATGGCTACGCCTGGTTGATACAGACATGTAAACACTATTCCACTTCAGACTCCGGAGCTATGTGACCCTCTTCCTCCCACTACAGGTCCTGGGATGAGTTTCATGACTGTGCAAACGAGGAAATGGCCGGGTGTCCGAATGAGGCTGCTGCTGTTTGGGAGTCTTTGCGACAGGAGTCCAAGAAGATGCAGTTTTCTGGAAACCTGTATGACATGTGCTCCAGTCGTAACCAACCAGCTGACACCGCTGACACCCTGGGCCCGCCCAACCAGGAAGAGATTAACCAGGAGTCTCTAAAAGCACACGCCCATAGCCCAGATCCCGCCTCCTTCTTTTTGCTCCCCTCATGTCTGTCTCTTGTGCTGCTGTTGTTGCTATAGATACGATTGGTTTGAAGGGAAGAACTCATAGGGAACGTGTACAAACAGACAGTATCACAAACTCACCCTTGCGGTTTCTGTACTTAAAAGGTGTTGTATATATGTCTAGCTGCATGTTCAGATGTTAGCACCTCCTCATTTGTAGTGTATTCATTTAGTAAAAAATACTCTGATATATGCTATTTAGCAGATGCTTTTCACCGAAGCGACTTACATTCCTGCGTGCATACATTTTACACACACATTATGTCTCCCTATCCACATCTCTCTTTAATACTTTACTCCTTCTTCTCGTCAGTTTAAGAGTTGGATGGAGTTTAAGAGTTTAAGAGTTGGATGGGGATGCTGTCTGGGAAAGCTAAGGTTTGAATATAAATGAGCAGATAAACCTCAAACATCTAGAACCCAAGACAGATTCTTCAAGCCTCACCAGACAAGGCTTAACAGTAACATCTCAAACCAAAACCTGCATCCTAAAGTTTCCTTGTCAGGTTGTTATTTAATCAGAGAGCACTCTGGGATGTTTTGTAGCATTAAAGGATAACACAATTTCTCTTATTTACGTTCGGGACTCACTGAGGATTACAGACAGGATTACTCAGAGTGAAACCTCTAAAACAATAGACCTGACCTGCTGTTTAACACAGTGTTTAATGAATAGACCAATGACTTAACTTACATTAAATACAACCTCTAACTGTCTTCTGTCTAGGTCATGTCTAAGCTGACCTGGAACTATGTTTAGTTATTTGTATTGAAAATAAATGGAGAGAACATGTACATAATGTAATTTATTCATATTAATATTGATGTGTGATGGCACAAATGTTAGGCCAGCTGTATACATAATGTTTTTTTACACATAATTGAATTGCCTTTTTGAGCTTAACATTCTTTCCTCATGGAAGAAGTTAGGTTAAGGAATTTGAGTCTATAATACATTCTTTTAGACTCTTTTAGGTTCTATAAAATTGATCGTGTGACATAAAAGTTTAGTTATGTTTAAAACCTAGTACTACTTGAATGTAGGTCTGAGATAATATACCATGTTTGGAAATGGTACTGTACCTTTTGAAAAATTAAAGTTTTCTATCGGCTTTGCTTTCCTCAACAGCTTTACTGGTCAATTTGGAATTGCAGTGGATCTGCATTTTTAATCGGCAATTAATCATGTTTGCTAATGCAGCAAATTTGTATGGTGTGGTCGGGGAGGCATTAATAAACTGGAGTGAAAACCTCAAGAAAATCTATTTTCATCTGTATTCTAAAATAAAGGATCTAAAATATAGAGTAAATGTAGGTGATCATTAACAACATTTACGTACTTAAAGGATATTGGGTTGCTATATCAACAGCTAGTGCTGTAACATTTTATGCTTCTTAATTACTCAAGTCAGGAGGCTGGCAAACTGTAAGTTAATTTTTTACTTTTCTGTATTTCAATACATTTTGTGTGTGTGTGTGTGTGTGCGTGCGTGCGTGAGCGTGCGTGCATGTGTGTGTGTGCGCGCACTGGCGAACTGTGGCCAGTGGACCAAGGCCTTCTGGGAGAATTTTTTTTTCAAAAGCATCACATTACGTACCCAACATCAAATCCACTGTATTTTTTATACAAAAGAAGCAATGCTTTTTAATGACATCATAAATGAATTAAACAGACTTAAGCCACAATTTGGGCATCCCCTCGCAAAGAGACAACATTACTAACACAGAAAAATGTGACCAAGAACAACAACTACTGTACTCACCGCACACCCATCAACCTCAAGTAGTCATCTATTTAAAAGAGATAACCACACAAAGTCATCTGAAGTAAAACTGTAAGTGTTTCACCCAGTGAAGCATGCTTATAGAATGTTTTCTTTCATTGGTAGATTAAGTAGGAAATTACACATTTTTGTTTAGTTTAAACTAGTTAAAGTTTTCTATAGCTTCAATGTGCTCTGCTTTGATGACTGATGACAAGCCCAGCAGACAAAATTTGGCCATAAAGTTATGGCTGATCGGTATATATATATATAAATTATATATATATATATATATGCATGTATATATTAAAATTATGTATAATTATATATAAATTAAAAAACTCACCCTCCGTGAGGCACCTTGCCAGGCAACAGTGATGTCTTGCCTAAAATAGAGGAAACTTTCATTTTGTCCCCATTACCAACTCCCTGCAGAGTTAAAAAAACAATATGATCATAATTGTTGATGTGAAGAAAACGATAGGTGCTCCTCTGACCCCAAGACTGGCACCTTTTGTCCTGTTGCCACAACTTACATTACAGGTATTCCTGGGGGGATGGAAGGCAGGAATGCTGCTGGCTTTATTTCCAGACTGCTAACTGAGCTGCACAGTTCGGAGATTTCTCTTCTTCCATAGCTCTTGAGCATGTAAATTACCCTGGACTGCTGAGGCCAGGCTTCACTGCTAGTCCTTGTCCAATAATAGTCAAATTCCAGACTTTTCTGGATTAATCACAGCCCATGAAGACAGCTCAGTCACTACTGTCCTAGAAGAAGAAACATGTCGGCTTGTATATTGATTTCAGCAACACACCGGATCAGCCTGTCTGCTATATATTGTATAGCAAGTGACAACAGCTGTCGATAGGAGAGGCACAAATTTGTGAACAATGTGGTGTACCTTTTAAAATGTGTGTGTATGAATGTGGGAATGAATAAATAAACACAAATACACAACATTCAGCTAAATAATGTCAATTAATAAATACTTAATAAATAAGATAAACAAAATTGTATTTCATTTCCTTTTTGAGGAGTAACTTCCTCACAAAGGTAATCAATCAAGATAAAAAGTTCTC
>JACXGI010000276.1:68165-93200 GCA_016801175.1 Esox masquinongy
CTATATATATATATATATATATATATATATATATATATATATATATATATAGCTAAAGGAATTATAAGTCAAAATGTTTGACACCCTCGTCTTCAATACTTATTGCCCCCTCCCCTTGCAAGGATATCTACACTATGCATTTCTGTAACTTAAAATGAGATGGGAAAACACATTAAAAGGGAAAGGCCCTTCCTCCATAAAAAAATATTTCCAAATTCTTGAGATCCTTTGGGTCTGTGCTTATCGACTGCCCTTTTCAATTCAAACTACAAGTTTTCTATAGGATTCATGTCAGGAGTTTGAGATGGCAAAATATGATTGTGTGGTTCATTTACAATTTCCTTGTGATGTGTGCTTGAGGTCATTCTCTGGCGGTGAAGATCCACTTGCAGCCTGTTTCAGCCTCCTGGCACTATTAACCCCATTTTTGGCTAAAATGCCCTTGTACTAGATGAAGTTCATGAAGCCATAGACCCTTTACAAGAGCCAGGACCAGCCCCATGACAGCCCCCATAAAGATACAACCATGTTTGATTACAGGTTATTCTCTCAAGACAAATCCTTTCAACACCAAACCCACCGCTGGTGTGTATGGCCAAATAGTTTGGTAAACTATTTTTGTTTGGTTTTACCAAATTAGTGGTACTGTAAGTGTTTTATTTAGGTCTCTAGATCTTTTTTTGTAACCATTGCCTGATTCTTTTCATTTTTGAGTTGTTTGCTTTACCTCATAGTAATAGTTAACAAATTAATCTCACATGGGTGTTACCTTGTAACAACTGTCTTGGATCGCAAACCCTGCCACTGAAATAAAGTTTTCAAGTAACACAGTGTTGTTTTATGAGCGTATAAGCATTTATTACATTTCTCCTAAAGCCACATCCCCAAATGTACATTGCAACACCTTACACAGTCCCAATAAATAGATAATTCAAACAGTCCAAACGGAAAATCCCAAACCAACAAATATCTCAATATTCCATAACAGGCAGTCCGAACTCCTGCACAGTTCCAACACACATAATCCCCTTTCAAAATGCAAAAATAAGTAAATCCAATGAAGTAAGTCCAAAAATAAAAGAGAAATAAATGTATAGCTCTCACCATATTTCTGGAGCTTGTAATCTGGCCACGGAGACTCTGGAGAGTCTCTTAGAATGGCTCGATGTTCATTGATTTTCCTAGAAACCAGTAAAATAGTAATCATTGGTAGGGAAATCGAAACACCACAATAATGAGCAAAACAGAAAACAACAATATGTTGCCTGGAAACTATTTCTCACAAGATTGGCTTGGCCAGGTACACTCCAAAATATTGTTTGCCTGTGAAAATAATTTAGCCAGACCTGGCAGATACACTCTTATGCATGAAAACTGACAAGACACATAAAAGGTTCAACCTTGAAAGGGGTTTAAAAGTATGAACCAGATATACATCAATAAATATTTAAGTGTAAATCTCCTAACACCTCGTTTTTATAACCCAGTCAAACAGATGGGGTGGTAAGGGGGACTTTTAAAATGAAGAGAGTGGGGGAATGGAGGTAGTGTGTTGGGTCTGTTTAGGCCGCTCTTGATTATTAATCGCCAGGTAAAAGTGGGAATCCAGACCATATCGGCAGATTCTAAATATAATAATAATATTGTTGTGAATGCTTATATTTGTCCTATTTGACACATGTATATAAATACACATGTGTATTTTTAAAGAAAACACCTTTCCAAATTTGAAGAGATAGGTCCTCTATGTATGACGTATGCTTCAAAACGTGCAAAACTTGATGTTTACATCCAGTCAAAATGACACATTTTAATCCGTCAATCTGCCCTTCACAAAATCTTTTAAAGCTAAATTAGAGGTAGAACTGACCCCTGGCAGTTTGGAATGCATTCTTGCCTGCTCAATCAACTCTAGACATAGACTTTACTCCAGGGCTAAGCTCCATAGCATATTCCCTGATATATTTCCCATGTGTAACAGGAGTCTAGCTTTAGATGTCACAGTGCTTCCTCCCACATAGCAATAGCCTGTGCAGCTCGTGCTGTGGAATATTTGGGATCCTTTCGAAGGTACCGGAATACCCAAACCAAAATGATTATTCTGAATATCTCTGAAGCTCTGGGAAGAAAAATGCCCAAAAAAGAATGAATCTGAGATAGTTTGCTAATACCCTACGTTTTGAAATGATTCTAAATGACAGTTGTGGCAGCCAATCCTCTAGGATAATATGACCACATATCTTAATTATAAATACACATGTAATGTATACATTTTCATACATGTTTTTGGGGGCTGCATGTGAATTAAATGTTTTAAATTTTTTATTTGCATTTTATTTTTTTATGATGCCGCTTGATGTTAGACCTGTTCCCCAAAAACCTTTCTTCTCAGCAAGAAAATATTTGACAGACAGACTTTCCTGCCTTCTTGATCCTTCATTTTCATTAAACAACATTGTTTGATGTGGTGTAATGGCATTATTTGCCCGAAGTCTGCCTTTACAACCATAACACTAACGACATGATCTCAATAATTTTATTTTTGTTACTTTTTACTCTAATTTAAATTTGTGAGTGAGGCCTTCTTTCATGTCAACAACTCCAGCAACTGGGGATATGTATCTTCCTATGAACATCTGCTGGTTCTTATCACGGTGCTCAACCAGGATGTCTAGATCGGAATCCTTGCCGGACTTCTACCTCGCTTGAGCTCACAGGTGCCCAAGCTGCCACATAGAGTCTCTAGAGCACGGCGAGTCAAGGCAATCAAGTTAGCTTACTAACCCCTCCAAATCCATATAGTGCTGGCATCCGTGGGACCCCTGGACTAATCCACAAGCTGGATTGAAACCCAGGCCACCCATTGCCATTTAAAAGGCCTTCTGCCAATCTCATTCAGCTAGGTTAATTTTTCTACCCAGTGGTAACCAGAGAAAAATCTAGATTGGATATGATTTCTCTTTATTAGCTGTTTATTATTTCTCAATATTTACTGTTCTCTTCCCAAAACAAGTTAATTAGATCATTAAATGATTCTAAAGATGAAATCAATATGAAATATAATTAAAAAACGTATTTATAGATCCTCTTAAGATCCTCTTAGATCCTCTTAAGAGAAGGCCACGAGAAGGCCCTCGTGTACACACATGAACGTGCATTGTGCACAGTTGGTGAAAGCAGCTGCTTATCCTTTTATGTCAAACTACAGAATGAAAGCTGTCCCTTTTCTTGCTTTATAATGGTCTTTTTCCTTCCATAATACATCAGCATCAGCACAGAGGTTTTGTTATTCTTTTCATATATGATGTTAATTTACTTGCATTGTGTGCTTCTTTACTAGCAGTTTTAATAGAAATGTATGTTATATACTTGAGAATTTGTGTGATAAAAATGTACTAGAACTGTGTACTCTTTCTTTTTGTCAAAGAGGAAGAAAGCATTATGGAATCTCACTGTACATTCACCATATGTTCATCAAAGAAGGAAGCAGATGACAAAGGGTGCAGATTTGACAGATTTTCTATTCGGCATTCCCCCCTCTGAAGTTCTGATGCTGTCCTAAAGGCTGTCTATCAGCCCAAGGGATGAAAGAGGCTCTGATGGGCATTTCATGAAACATTTATGGGTTTTTTCTACTGTGGATGGTCCACACAGTGGACCAACTTCAGAGATGCAGGGCTTGGGAAAACAACACCCTGATTCATGTAATGTGTATTGACACTTCAGTAGAAGCTTATATTTATTACATTGTTTCCATGAACTTCACAAAGCTGTGTGCCTGTACAGGGTGCTTCAGTCTTATTTGACTTGAGTTTCAAACAGTTGAATTTGTAATTTTCACTTTCAATATCTGTCTGTATGCAGGATGTTTTGCTACATTTATAGAAAATCAATAAAATGGTGCTGACTGATGCTGAATCTTTTCTTCAAAATATGTCCTTGAATAAATACCAAAAGAAAAACATGGGTACTCAATGTTCTACCACTGGATGGATAAACAACTGCACGACTTCCCATCTCTAGTTGACTGAACAGAGGCTGTGTCCCAACATGCACCATCATCCTTTAGCATAGACCGTAAATACACACAGCTAATAAACACATGAATTCATTACATTTGACAGATGATGACATGTACAGAATGTGACTATATCATTTTCTAATTCTTGTGCATATCATATTAGAAAACAAGATGTCCGATTTAAAATTGTACATCCAGCAAAAGTCAGACTATTATCCGGCTTAAAGTGTGGTACCTCTCTCTAATCTCTTTAATGCAGTTATAGACAAAATTATGCTGTTAAGATATTTTAGAGATCACCCCGTAGATCAATATTTCTTCACAAACCCTGCCCATCCGTGGTCAATTCTCCCCGGCCAAAAACCCTGCATGCACTAATTCTAACACAGCCTGATTGACCGCGGACAACCAAGGGTGTTTGATCATAACTCTGGCACTGGCTATCATCCTCTCTGTGGCTTTACTGTTCTGATCTATCAGACAACCCCCCCCCCCCCACTACAAGAGGTTCAATGAAGGTTATGTTTTATGAAGCCACTGGCGGAAGATGAGAGTGATTCAATTTTCAGCTAGGGGTTCTCTGGAAATCTTGGCTCCAGATCCAGTAAAGTAAACTACTGTGAACAACATTAAGTGTGCAAACTGAGATTTGGGCTAGGGGAACAAGCCGACCTACGGAATACTACAAGTTATACTACAAGTTGTACTACAAATTATACTACATACTACTTTAACCTTAAACATGCTAGAGTAATGTAGCGGGGCAAATTCTGTCTGCAAAATGTTACACGAAAGGGAATGCTAAAGCAATGAATCTCATCCACCCTTTTACTTAATACATCATGTTGTACACATATATTACAACCCCGTTTCCAAAAAAGTTGGGATGCTGTGTAAAATGTAGACAAACAGAATGTGCAAATCATTTAGACCATATATTCAATAGAAAATAGTACAAAGACAACTTATCAAATCATGAAAAATATATGCCCACTTTGAATTTGATGCCAGCAACATGTTTTAAAAAAGCTGGGACAGGGGCAAAAAAAAGACTGGAAAACTTGTGTAATACAAAAAAAACACCTGGTGGAACATCTCACAACTAATCAGGTTGATTGGCAACATTTAAGAAGGACTGAGGCGACATGGAAAACTGTCCTGTGGTCTGGTGAATCAAAATTTGAAATTATTTTTGGGAATCGTGGACGACCCTCTCCTTAAAGAGGCGGAACCATCTGGCTTGTTATCAGCACACAGTTCAAAAGCCAACATCCATGATGGTATGGGGGTGCATTAGTGCACATGGCATGGGTGACTTGCACATCTGTGAAGGCACCATTAATGGTGAACAACATACAGTATACAGGTTTGGAGAAACATATGCTGCCATCCAGACTATGTCTTTTTCACGGAAGGCCTTTCTTATTTCAGCAAGACAATGCAAAACCACATCCTGTATGTATTACATCAGCATGACTTCATAATAAGAGTCTGGGTGCTAAACTGGCCTGCCTGCAGTCCAGACCTGTCACCCATTGAAAACATTTGCCGCATTATGAAATGGAAAAAACGACAAAGGAGACCCCGAACTGCTGAGCAGCTGAAACATTATATTAAGCTAGAATGGGAAAACATTTCACTTTCAAAACTACAGCAATTGGTCTCCTCATTTCCCAAATGCTTACAGAGTATTGTTCAAAGAAGAGGTGATGCAACACAGTGGTAAACATGCCCCTGTCCTTTTTTGAAACTTTTTTGAAACATGTTGCTGGCATCAAATTCCAAATGGGCATGTCATTTTCCGAAAACAATGACATTTCTCAGTTTCAACTTTTGATACGTTATCTTTGTACTATTTTCAATTAAATATACTGATGAATGATTTGCACATCGTTACATTCTGTTTTTATTTGCATATTATACAGTGTCCCAACTTTTTGGAAACAGGGTTGTACTTAAGTCAGATTGCGTTTAAATCCATGCCAAATAATGACTCTCACAAATTCTATTCAAATGTGTGAAACTCACTTGGAAGTATCAACCCTGGCTAAATAAGCTGTGATGGTACTAATAGTAATTTAATGTATGGATAACTCTGACTTCTGGCTAACTGAAATATGTCCCTTGAAAATGGCATTGATATAACAGTTGTTAAGAGTGTCTTTGTTTTGAGAATAAATTCAGACAGAGTAACACAGGACAATTCCATACCTGTCAAGGATTTGCTCCGGTACAGTTTTCACTCCATTGAAAGCAGGTCTATTGCTTTCTGAGAGGGAACCCCCCTGATGGATTACTGCTGCTTGGAAATCCCACTTACCGTTCACTTATTAAATTCAGGAGGACATTAGGTGATTTATCACTCAGGACATCCTGGTATTACCCCGACAAGCTCCAAACAAAACGAGCACACACTTGCTTATTAAAACTGTGCCCAAGGGGCTGACTTGAGTTTACTTTCAGCATTTCCCTGTCATTTCACAAGTTTATATGGCTGAGAGCAACACAGACAAAATGTAGATTTGTTTTTTTCCTATACTCTCCCCTTCAGATACAAGGTCTCTAGTCATTCTGTATGAGGAGGAGAGAGGGGAGATGATGGAGACAGATAGAGATTGAAAAAAGACTGAAGTATGCAAAGCAGGGAGGGTGAGTGAAGGCAGGAGCCTTCCAGACCACGAGAGAGTAAACGAGAGAAAATGTGCCTTATTTTACACAATCACATTTTACCAAAGTTAAATTCTGCGTGTTCATGGACTGACCTACAACCAGAGACAGTGTTGTGTGCTTGAATCAAAGGTCATGTGTGAGCATCAACCTAAACAGCCCCTTATCAGTGTCCACTGTCCAGATGTCTTTTCATACATAATATTGCTTACATGAAATGTACAGTACTTAGCTATAGAAAAAAAACAGAAGGCTGTTTGCCTTTTTATTGCTTTAATCACGGTTAACTCTCATCTTGTGTGCCGAGAAAACAAATTCAGTTTCCAGTAGAATGAACATGTATACTTCCAGCTGGCATGATGGCTTAAGTGTCTACTTCTGTTGGAGGACAGGTGTACCTCAGTCAAGGCTAAGTCACAACAACATGGCTAAATTCAATATTATTCTTTCATATTTTCTTTGTTTTTTGTCTTTATACTGGATTAACAATCAAACAGTACTTATGAGGTTAGAGTATTGATTCTTAGCTTTTACGTGAGATTGTGTGTACATCAAAAGTATTGGGACAAATGCTTGACAGAGGTTTCTGGTTAGTCAATGTGCTGCTTCACATCATTTGTGCTGAAATAAGAGGGCTGTCAATGTCTAGTCTTGATGCTAAGCTTTTCCGTTTGCCTTTGTTATCTACTATCTATCAACATCAGGAACAAATAATTGTCCATTTAAATCATGGAAGCCATTAGGAGTTTGAAAATTCTAACATTTACAGCTGTACATCAGAAAAAGCAAAACCTTAGGCTTAACAAAAGCAGAAATCTGGTCATTGAGGATGTACGTAACTACTCCTGGCAGCACCCAAATTAATTCGGATGTGTCAAACAGGTCTGTTAAAGTATAAGTCTTCAAACTCTTCCAACAATATTTCATCATAAAGCGAGACAGTGACTCCAAACATTTTAGGGCCAAAACTGGAAAGTACTTGACTTGCCAGGGTAATTTTCAGATTTAAATCCAATTGAATATTGTGTTAACACCTCCTCACATTAATGCTAAAGCCATTATGTTTGATATGGACTTCAAAATTTGGCCAAGCAAATACACAGTATGTCTACTCACTACACAGAACCCACACTCTACTGAATCTCACCAGAATCTTTAAAGCAAAGTGGGAGAAAGAACTGGCCCCATTTTTATTGTTTTTTAATCAGCTTTAGATTGTACACACAAAATATGATACATCTAATCATTACTTAAGGTAAAACAGTTCAACAAAAAAATCTTAATCAAGAAATCTACATTTTTCTCAAAACATGTTTAACAATTACTTTCAAGTTTCAAGGTTTATTTGTCAAATGCACCGAACAACACAGCATCATCCTGCACAATGAAATACTTGTCACTACTAATCCTTCAAATACTTGTCACTACTAATCCTTCAAATACTTGTCACCACTAATCCTTCAAATACTTGTCACTACTAATCCTGCACAATGAAATTATTGGCAATACTAAGAATTCATATGAACTAAATTTGTTAGAAGTTCAGTATCTTCCCACTGACAAATAATCTGATCATTGCGAACTCTTAAATGGTACTCTGCAACGTCCTGTGCTACATGGGTATAAATATGAGGTGACATAGGTCAATCTCCCTTAGGCATCTATGAACATTGGAAATGGTCAGAGAACAAACAAATTAAATTAGACAAATGGTTGTTTACCTTCATAAATTAGGCAATGGTTATCATGAAATAGCTAAATGTCTGTGACTACCCATCTTCACTCTTAAGAAAATAATGAAAACATTTAAATCAATTGAAGCTGTGATAAAACTACCTAGAAGAGAACCAGTGTGTATTAAAATGTGTTCTAAAATTTGTGAGCTTATTAGAACCTCTCCTGCCTACTCATTTGTTTTCACCGGCATAGAGAACACAGGACAATAAATTATTCAAAGATAATTTATTGAAAACAATCTTATTTTCCCTGTTATCTGAGGTTTAAACCTAGCGAAGATAAGCATGTGATGCTGTATGTCTCAAAAATTCTCTAAAGATATATATAAATCAAAATATATAAGTCAAAATTCTTTAAAGATCTAGTACAAATAAAATACTTAAATGTACTTTGCAAAAGTCTTAAGCATCTGAAAGTCAAACTAAAGCATTTATTTGGGTAGTGTGTGTTTATTTGTAATATTTATGTATATAGTATATGTGCCCAAGACTTTTGCACAGGACTGTAAATTGGAACCCAGTGTTTATATCCAGGATAAATCTGGTATCGACAGCAAGCTGTCTAAATGTACATGTTTCATACATGTCTCAGCTTGTCTCCAAGTAATATAACTGGCTCAAAATTTGGTTTTGGATTGGTATTTGGCTTGCTTGTCATGATTGCTCTCGTTGGGGACAGACGAACTAAACTTGCACACAATGGCATATGGCATCACACTGACTACACTATGCCAAGGCTAAGCTCTGTAACATATTTCCTGACAACTCTCCCATGTTTGACAAGTGTTAAGCTTCCGAGGGCATTCTGCTTCACAGATTTGCCCTATGCCCTAACATGCACAACTTCTGGTCTGAAATCTTTAGGATCCTCTCAAGTCCTGGAGGTTCAGATCACATTTTTTGTGTGTTTTTTTTGTGGTGTCTGTATTTAGTTATTTGATATACTCGCATGTCTGTCTTGTTTGTTTCCTAAAAATAATGAAAGCAAAAACCCTGTTTGCATTTGTAATATAAATTTTTAATTGAACATTCTATATCTGAAACACTGAATGAAGAGGTCCTTCTGCCATTATATTGCTCAGTCCATTCTTGTCATGGTACATGTGATAACCATGCTTGATCTGTTCATACTTTGTATCTTATTATTGGCCAACTACGCAAATTAACCACTTGAGCCACGTTTTAAGTTTAAAGTGACCAGATGTTCCTGTTGTTCAGTGACATTCCCCTTGTTTGCTCAACCTCTCTGGTTATCCCTCAGAAAGGAAAGAAGAACGATTAAATTAAATCGCAACTAATAATTTTAAGAATGAAGCTCTTTAGTTTTATCAGAATTTCTTGTCAAAAAGGTCAGGTTCACCTACATTTAGGAGTGGATGTTGATGCTATATCAATAATGTTATGCAATGCAACGCTTACTGGCCATGGGCATGATTGTTTATGCACTGGTTACAATGCATCACTGATCCAACTTGCTCATAGAAGGTCTGTGGAAGCAGGCCAGTATGTAATTGAGGAGGAGGAGGAGGAGAGGGGCTGCACAGTGAGTGGACTGACCTTGAAAAAAACTGGGGAGAGAGCAATGCTTATACAAGTGGCATAGCCTTGGATGGGTGGGATTCAATTATTCATATTGTACTGAAAAATTATGTGTTTGAGATGACACTGAGCCATTGTGTAATACTGCACGATGATGCATAACACATAAATGCTATGCCCTCTCTTACACATTTCATAGTGATCCTGGATCCAGCACCAGAACACAGGGCAGTGTGGGTTGGTTAATGGTCTGGTAAGACATGTCCTGCTCCGGTCACAAGCAGTGAATTTATCCAATGAACAAGTCAAATAAAGACATGATAGAGTTTGTTCTGCCAGTAACTGTGTTGAAAATTTGATAGAAAGGGTATTGTTTCGAGCGAATGTTTGACCTTTTACTAATTGTTTCAAATCAATCACACTCTCAAAACCTTCAATGAGATGTCCAATCTACAATCTACAAGAGTCTATTTATCCATTTCTCCTGGTCATTTGTAGCAGCACCTGACAATGTGTAAAATATATCCTTGTTGTGTCTGCCATGGACAACATCATGTAGTTATTTGAGGTTTATCCCCTTTCCCACACACTGGCTGTCCTTAAACTGAATTGAAGAACAGCAGAGTTCTGTTTGTGCTGTTCTCCTTCTCTCTGGTGCACGGAGGGTGCCACTCAATTGAAATCAATATTTTCTAACCCTATAGCCTCTCTTCCCGCAGGGACCTCTCTCTCTGTTGGATCCAGACACAAACAGGAGTGGGTAGGGGCTGGGTGTCCTGCCCATCCCTGTCCTGCTCACCCTTACCCTGTTTCTGCATGTTATGATAATGTCTTTTCTCAAAATGTCATAGAATAATTCCATGGCATAGTGCTCTAGAAACAAAGCATTATAACCTATGATTGTTTCCCCAAAGTACCTATTGACTTCTGTTTTGTTTTTCCCTTGTTTTGTTCTGTCCCTTTATCTGGAAGTGGAAATCGAAGTTAAACAGATGACTTACTGTAGGTTCTGATTTCTCCCATCTTGTTCTGCCTCTATATGTAAGAGGAAATAAATATAAAATTTTGTCAGTAAAATATATTTTAAGTAAAGTTATTATTTCACAATTGTCTCTGTTTTTCTTAATATCTGAGTATAATGAGTAGATAAGGGTCTATTTACAGTGCCCTGCGGAATTATTGGACCCCTTGGTAAAAATAAGGGGGAAAATGCTATTGCAAAATGTCATTGTTGTTTACCAGCTTGATCTTACACTCAAAGTATGAATGAAATTAAACCTTATTTGAGGCAAAATTTTTAAAGAAAAAAAAAATCTAAATAAATTATTATTATTTTCAAAACTGTCACAATTATTGGAAACGTAGAAGTTCTTATGAAACAAATCTAAAAGTATCTTCTCATTATATACATATTTTTCACAGTCAACTGAATTATCAGGAACTCTTGAGTGGTCATCCATGACTTCCTATTTTACTGGGGTATAAATATGAGAACACACGCAGCTAACTCACTAATTAATCTATTAACGGGGGAAAGCAGAGGACACACAAATAAAATGAGAAGTTTGTTGATCTTCATGAAGTAAATCAGTGGTTCCCAACCAGAGGTACTAGGCCCCCTGGGGGTACTTGGCCTCTCCACAGGGGGTACTTGAAAACACTCATGACACCATAGGCTTACTAGTGAAATTAACATGAGGGGGTACTTCAGGGGTACTCCAAGCAGTGCAAAATCTTTTGGGGGGTACTGTAACTGAAAAAGGTTGGGAACCACTGAGTAGATAATGGCTGGAAAAGTAGCTACATACAGTACCTGAAAAGAGGCATTTCCACTATTAGGGCATAAGAATTTTAAATCAACGGGAACCTGAACCTGCCTGGAAAAGGATCCAAATCTATTTTGTCCCCAAGGATTTTCAGGGGGATGATTGAAGAAGTAAAAAAATATGTTTGTTTAATCTTGGGGTCACCACTTCCCCAAAATAACAACTACATTGCACCTCCATTCCAACAAGCTTTTGGACATCCTCCCATTGAAAACATTTGGAGTGAGCTGAAGACAAGAGTTCACAAGCAATGACAAATGACTGTAAAGGATCTGGAGAGATTCTGTATGGATGAATGTTCTCAGATCCATGGCTATATGCTCTTCTACTTAAATGAACATAATAGGAGACAACACAATGCTGTTATCATTGAAAGGGGAAGACAAAATACAAAATGCAGGGGTGCCAATAATTGTGTCATACATATTTTAGAGAAAAATATGTATTTCTTCATTTTTAGTACCTCAAAGGTTAGATTTATATCATATGTTAAGAGTAAGATCATGTTAAAACAACATAGATTTTTTGCTCATCTTTACCAAGGGGTCCAATACTTCATAGAACATTGTATGGAACTCATCCCCCAGCTTGAAAGAAATATCATACCACAGCAGGCAGCAACTAACAAAAAGCATGGGACACGAAAGGAGTAGAACACAAGCCTATCACAAGATTTATAGCTATAAACCTGTTCATATTCAGAATTAATAATTGACAAATCCACAGACCAGATCAGAAGATCTCCAATTAAAATTAACCAGCTACAGTAAGGGCATGTTCTTCATTACCAGAGAATAAAACGCTGGATAGACTTTGCATAATCATTTCCATAGCATTTGAATTTACACCGGCATGTTTGAGACGTACCAAGCAGGACGGTGGCCATCAATCACAGAAAAAATGGTGTGATATGCGTGCACACTGCACAGAAACTTGATACAGTTCTAACAGAAATGTCTTCAAATTTGGAAAACACCTGTGGGGCTCTATCAGAAATGTGGCGCACAATGCCTCATAAGGTGGCATCTCAAACTATCGATATCTGCACGTTTACACAACAAAATATTCTAGAGTCTCGAGTCTTCTTCGATATGTCTCGGAAAATGTAGCGTAATGTTAATAAGCCCTAAAATTCTGAAATTAGGGATAATGTAGGGCGTGATACACTTACGGGTGGGTTGTGCAATCAGAGGAATTACAATGGCTAATGAAACTTGAATATCCTAGCTGATAGGTCACCCTAAACAAATGTATTAACATATAAACATATTCCCACAAAGATCATACATCTTCATAGATCAAAGATCAAATCAAAGTTCAAATCTTTTCATCAAAGTTCAGATCAAAGTTCAACCTGGATAACACAGTGAAGTATACTGCATTCTGTATGGAAGAAGTACATTCTATCCTCAGACACTAAGGCTGAAAAGATGATACAATGACAAGTGAAATGTTTAAGTAAATGTTTAAGTTTAAGTTGAGAAATGTTTAAGTTTACATGAAAGCGCTGCACTTCTAGACATTTTGTCATGAAAGAAAAAGTGTTCATTTAAAGCTAATTCCCAGCAATATCACAAAATTAACCATTGAATTGAGAGGTAGAAAAACATAACAACATAATCAATGAGGGCTGAAAAAAACACAACCCTGTGTTTCAGAACCACTTTTTGAAAACCATTCAAGTTCAGTTGTGGAAATAACAACTTTGTTAGTTCCCATCGATCTACTAATATTTTTGTTTGGTTGTTGGGGATTGTAACAAAGAAAAATGACTGTCATAACAAGAGGAACATTGGTAATGGACTACCAACATATAAAATTGCATATTGTGCATTCTATTATTACGACTTCAGAGAATTATTTAACAAAAGAAAATGTATAATTTTGTAAGGACCCCATAGTCTGTACTAGGTGAGTACGACAGCATATAGGATGCTGTGCGTGTGTGCGTGTGTGTGTGTGTAGCAAATATAAAGCTAAGATTAATTTCTCTCTGTAGCCATATTGTAATTCCCCACTGAGATGGCATGGGTCCCTGAAAGAGTCCCAATGGAAATCATACTAGGCAGCAGTGGGTTTGCTATTGCCCTGCTCTCAATGAAACAGTGATGAATAATCCATAGAGGGACTGTGTGGATGGGTATGTTGATGGGAATGCACGGAGTCACATACTCTGTCTTTGACATGGGAAATCTATTGCTTGTACGCACTTTCCTTCATGGCAATTATTTTTCTTGAAATCTGTAACTGGCAAATATTGTTAGTATTTTGTGAATGCGATTATTAATAATAGTGCTGCATAAACAAAATCAGTCAGAAAATACAATGTTTCTCATCTGAAAGCTGAAATATTGATGTGCCAAAGCATCCTACTGATAATACGCTGTGCATGTGTATACACACTAGCGTTCAATAGTTTGGGGTCACTTAGAAATGTCCTTGTTTTCGAAAGTAAAGCAAATTTTTTTGTCCATTAAAATAGCATCAAATTGATTGTTAATCAATTGGCCAAAATGGCCAGAAACAAATAACTTTCTTCTGAAACTCATCAGTCTATTCTTGTTCTGAGAAATGAAGGCTATTCCATGCTAGAAATTGCCAAGAAACTGAAGAGCTCATAAAACAATGTGTACTACTCCCTTCACAGAACAGAGGAGAGGAGTGGGAGGCCCGGGTGCACAACGGAGCAAGATGACAAATACATTAGAGTTTCTAGTTTGAGAAACAGACACCTCACATGTCCTCAACTGGCAGCTTAATTAAATAGTACATGCAAAACACCAGTCTCAACATCAACCGTGAAGAGGTGACTCCGGGATGCTGGCCTTCTAGGCAGAGCTGCAAAGGAAAAGCCATATCTCAGACTGGCCAATAAAAAGATATGATTAAGATGAGTAACAAAGACACAGAACAAAGAACAAAGACATTGGACAGAGAAAGACTGGAAAAAAGTGTAATGATAGATGCATCTAAGTTTGAGGTGTTCGGATCACAAAGAAGAACCTTCGTGAGACGGAGACCAAATAAAAAGATGCTGGAGGAGTGCTTGACGACATCTGCCAGGTATGGTGAAGGCAACGTGATGGTCTGGGGGTGCTTAGGTATTGGTAAAGTGGGAGATTTGTATAGGGTAAAAGGGATCTTGAGGAAGGAAAGCTATCACTCCATTTTGCAACACTAGGCCATACCCTGTAGTCAGCGCTTGATTGGAGCCAGTTTCTTCGTACAACAGGACAATGACCCAAAGCACAGCTCTAAATTATGCAATACATTATTAGGGAAGAAGCAGTCATCTGGCATTCTGTCTATAATGGAGTGGCCTGCACAGTCACTGGATCTCAACCCTATTGAATTGTTGTGGGAGCAGCTTTACTGTATGGTATGTAAGAATTGCCCACCAAGCCAATCCAAATTGTGGGAGGTGCTTCAGGAAGCATGGGGTGAAATCTCTTCAGATTGCCTCAACAAATTGACAACTAGAATGCCAAAGGTCTGCAAAGCTGTAATTGCTGCAAATGGAGGATTCTTTGATGAAAGCAAAATGAAAGCAAATCATTATTTCAATTAAGTGCTCCCAAACTTTTGAATGGTAGTGTGTATATGTATATATATTTATGAATATAGTATACTAGTATATATATATAATATAGTATATATATTTATATATATATATATATATATATATATAAACAGCTCCGGAAAAAATTAAGAGACCACTGTACCATTTTCTTTCCTTTGAATGAGGAACAGAAGAATTCAATTTGCAGTGGTCTCTTAATTTTAACCCTTCTGTTCCTCACTCAAAACCTTACTTTTCAACTTTTTTGGAAAGGAAAGAAAATGGTGCAGTGGTCTCTTAATTTTTTCTGGAGCTGAGCTCTGGAAAAAATTAAGAAACCTCTCCTAATTTTTCTTAAATCAGCATCTCTACATATATGGCAGCCATTCCATTCCAGTGTCTGTTAAATTCCAACACAGGCACACCTCATTTTACTTAATGAGGTACTGATTAGGTGATTACCTGAACCAAATCTAATTTAACGAGGAAAAGTATAAAAACCACTGCTGTGGTCATCACTATCCTCTTGCAATACAACCAGCTGGATGGCAAAAACAGTGCAAGTATTACAAAGGTAATATGAATAAAAAAATAACTATTCAGCATGACAAAAGGGTTGAAAAGAAAAGCTTTGAGTGAGGAAAACAAGGGTTCAATTCTGGCTTTACTGGTAGAGGGATACAGTGAGGGTCAGGTTGCTTCCATCCTGAAAATTTCAAAGACGGCGGTTCATAAGAAAAAGGTCAAGCAACAGACATTGGGGACAACAAAGCTACAGACTGGCAGAGGGCGAAAACGACTGTCCACTGACCGAGATGACGGTCAACTTATTCGAATTTCACTCAACAACCGTAGGATGACATCAAGTTACCTAGAGAAAGAATGACAAACAGCAGCTGGGGTGAAGTGCACGGCGAGGACGGTTTGAAACAGACTCCAAGGGGCAGGGCTAAAGTCAGGCAAAGCTATAAAAAAGCCCTTCATCAATGAAAAGCAAAGTAGAGCCAGGCTGAAGTTTGCAAATGACCATAAGGAATGGACCGTAGAGGAATGGAGTAAGGTCATTTTCTCTGACGTGTCAAATTTTCAGCTTTGCCCAACACTTGTTCATCTAATGGTTAGACGGAGACCTGGAGAGGCCTACAAGCCACAGTGTCTCACACCCACTGTGAAATTTGGTGGAGGATCGGTGATGATCTGGGGATGCTTCAGCAAGGCTGGAATCGGGCAGATTTGTCTTTGTGAAGGACGCATGAATCAAGCCAAGTACAAAGTTATCCTGGAAGAACACCTGCTTCCTTCAGCTCTGACAATGTTCCCCAACTCTGAGAATTGTTTTTTTCAGCTGGACAATGCTTCATGCCACACATCCAATCAAGGTGTGGATGGAGGTCCACCAGATCAAGACCCTGTTATGGCCAGCCCAATCTCCAGACCTGAACCCCATTGAAAACCTCTGGAATTTGATCAAGAGGAAGATGGATGGTCACAAGCCATCAAACAAAGCCGAGCTACTTGAATTTTTGTGTCAAGAGTGGCATAAAGTCGCCCAACAGCAATGTGACAGACTGGTGGAAAGCATGCCAAGACGCATGAAAGCTGTGACTAAAAATCAGGGTTATTCCACCAAATATTGATTTCTGAACTCTTCCTAAGTTAAAACATTAGTATTTTGTTGTTGAAAAATAAATATGAATTTGTTTTCATTGCATTATTTAGGGTCTGAAAACAATGCATTTTTTTGGGTTATTTTGACCAGTTGTTATTTTCTACAAATAAATACTCTAAATGACAATATTTTTATTTGGAATTTGGGAGTAATGTTGTCAGTAGTATAAAACAAAACTTTTCATTTTACACAAACACATAACTATGAATAGTAAAACCAGAGAAACTGATAATTTTGCAGTGGTCTCTTAGTTTTTTCCAGAGCTGTATATATATATGTTCAAAGACTGCAGTCTGATGACATACGACTCTTAGAATTTCCTCAGCATGTCATGGTTTTGAAAATGTAACACATGTAATTGGATATAGGTGATTTATTTTTTTACTTTAGTAAGCTGTCTTCTGGCATAGAATATGTGTATAATGAGAACTTCAGGAAGTTACAGAGAAGGGCTTGGAAAAGGACCGTTCACACATTAGATGTTCAAGAAGCGCTTTGCAAGCTGAGAACATTATTTAAAGGTTCATGCTGAAACATATAATATTCAGTGAGCAGTAGAAAATATGCTCCTGAAGGGGCAGTCAATAAAATGCATAACAGGCAATTCTCAACATCATTTCTTTAAGTAATATTTTCATTTACTATTGGATGTTTGGCTGATTCTGCCTTGGATCCTCGCTCTAGCTGAGGGAATGGAATGTCAAAAATAACATTCACAGAAGATGGTTCCTATTAAATCTTAATTTTGTGTCCTTGCTTAAAATGACATTTTAAATTAAAGCCTCAGTTCTTTAGTTAACTTTCCTAAGGAAGACCCCATTGCCATTGGACTGGACAGGAAACAGAAGAGCAGACACCACAAAGAGTTTAGGGGATCTGACAAAAAGCAGTACAGCAGATCAACAAACTCTCTCTCGAAGTTTACCAAGTCTTGTCTCAAAGGATGCTCTTAGTGCACTCCATTCTGAGAAGAATGAGTAACAATGACCATGATGACAATAATTGAGAGGGAGAGAATAAAGACTGAGAGAATCAGTTGAGCTTTTAATAGAGCTGCTTCCCTCTCCATGTTGATAAATAATGCATAGCAGTCAGCAAATTCGGATTTAACTGATGATATTGACCTTTTTTGAAGAGAGGAGTATAGGTTTAGACAGAGGAAGAGGGAGGGAGAGACAAGATGGGAGAGAATGTGCTGGAGGGGAGACAACATTGCTATGCAGGGGATCCAACATGATTGTCAATACTTTTGAAAGGATTGAGCAAAGAATCTCTATCAAGGAGACAGAGGGGCACTCAATCAGAAACTTAAAACTGTATACCTCCCATCTATTGTTCAGGTCTCTGAATACATCTGCCTTGCAGGACCAGACCTTTAGGACAGCAGTAAACTTGTACACTTTAGAATTATCCACCACCAAGGGAAGCACCTAACCCACAATGCGCCTTAGAAAGGATTTAGAAGTCTGTCTCAGGCTTAAACTACATCTCCTTGCCATGTAAATCCTCTCTCTCTCTCTCTCTGCAGCCACTGTGTTGGTTAACAGGACATTTGTCGTTGGGAATTGCAGTCTCATTTCGAATGTCACATCAAATCGTTCGTGCCCTTTACAAGTAGTTTGTAAATGGCACAGTTTGACACTAGTCCAACACAAATCATGACATTCACTAATACTAGATGTATACAAAAAACGTACGCCTTGCACGAACTCAGCAAGACGCGTGAAGGAACATATTTCATTTCACCCCAAAGTTTATTTGGAAACATATTTCACCATCATTTTTGAGAAGCGTTCTAAATCTAATGTATCACATACATGTGGCGCCACCCTGTGGATCTGTCTGGTAAAGCGGAATAATGATTACTATTATTAGTTTGTAATTCCCGTTAATATTTGCTAACTACAGCTAAATGTAACAAACTTACTCTGGCTTTATTTCAAGTTTCTGCTCTAAGCTACAGCTCAGACAAAACCAGATTTCAAAATGTATAGATAGATCTTGCAACAAAAAGATAAAAACAAATTCAACACTCATGCAATTGATAAGGTAAAATATTACATTATATTTCTAAATGAGTTATTAGCAAGATAGCAACTTCAAGCAGGTAGGCTACACTAATTCAGGCCTGATATGTTGTATATCCTTCATTCTTCAAAGTTTTCTATGACCACCTCTATTTGAGGTAATAAGACATTGTAAAAACAAAATATGAACAAAAATGGCTATATCAGTGCGTTGGTAACTTATTTGTCTCCAGGAAGTGAGCTCACGACGTACTCCTGAAGATTTTCTGGAGTCGAAACAAGCTGAAGAGGTGGTTCCTACAAAGAAGTTTGTAGAGGAAAAAGGTGGTCCCACACAAAAACACCGTTTAAGAAGCGAACGACCGAGCGCTGCTATATTGCGTTTTTGTTACCGAATTGTTGCATTTACGCGCAAAATGAAGACATAAACTTGTTTCAATTTACGCAAAATGTTATCAGAGACAGACGAGCAAGCGGTATGCTGTTATATCAACTGGATTACACTTTGAAAAACCCGAACCCAAAAAAATGGAGAGAACAGCTGAGAGTGGGGTGAGGAGGAGGTTGGCGTTGGAAAGTTGTGAAGTCCAGCCTTGTTACTCCGGTTCTCATTAGTAGCTAGCTAGCTAAATATTTAATTAGCTAACTTGGATATAACGTTAAGGTGAGATTTTTTGTTTTTATAAACTCATGAATGGCATCAAATGTACTCATAAAAGCTTATTGTTAACCAGTACTTAACGATAACTGCCCCTTTTATAACGTTCGATTCTTGAAGCTAAATAAGAAATGGACTGAAACGTTACAAGTGTTTTATGTTTGATATTTTTCAGTTCCCAAACACAACTTAGTGAAATAGCGCGTTAAGGCCTATAATGTACTTTATTAGGCCTATTCCAAGTTCACGCTACAGAGGAATGCTATGGTACTATCGGCATTTAGGTTTGCAACATCATGGCCGACCAAGTTATTTAGCAGGCTACATGCCCCAAATTGATAGTCAATGTTGTCGTATGCTGCAACAATGTACTATTTTCTAATGTAGAATATATTGTACATTTTATGTCTATGGGTTTTTGTCAATACCGCTTTTTTCTCTTTTGAAATGGCAGTATAGTTGGGATGGCTAAACCGTAACATTTTTAGCCTTATGCCAAACATTTTTGCTAGGCCCGATTAGGGACCTTTTAGCAGCCCAGTCTTGATACCACTAACACGATTCTGCATTTTATTCAGCAATTTTCATTTATATTCAATAGTTGACACAGCATAACAAATAGGCATGACTGTTGCAGGCTATGTATAGTCATTCATTCATGTAGCGTGCACATTTTATTTTATTTTAACAATCAGCTACATTTATGTGTAATTCTTACCCTGCATTCTTTCTTTTAGAATTGCCACATTTAATCAGTGTACCAACGTGTGGAGAAGCTGTTTTCTGAGTGGCCTGTCACAGTGATTACCATTGATTAAGTTGGTTCAGTAGGCCACTGTATTTTCTCAAGAGTATTGGCTGTTGTGGTTTGATGCTCCTCAGTGCCTAGATGTTGCGTGTGCGATGAGGATGTCCTGCTGGTCCCAGCGGGACAGGATTGTGATGTGATGGGGTGCAGGACGAGCAAGGTCCTCCCTGAGCCCCCTGGAGATGTCCAACTAGACTTGGTCAAAAAGGTGGAACCCCTCCAGACTGACATCTACAAACATTTCATTCGAGGCGACGGCAGTGGGAGCAAAATGGGAGGGGATAAAACTGGGTCTCCCTCCCCCCAGGCCCAGTTACCACCAGACACGGGTCAACCAGAGGCCTCTGACCCACGCAGAAACAAGGTAGCCAGGTACAGGGCTAAGTTTGACCCACGGGTCACAGCCAAATATGACATCAAGGCTCTGATAGGGCGAGGTAGCTTTAGCAGGGTTGTGCGTGTGGAGCACAAAAGCACACGGCAGCCCTACGCCATTAAGATGATCGAGACGCGCTACAGAGAGGGCCGGGAGGTGTGTGAGTCCGAGCTGTGTGTCCTGCGGCGTGTCCGCCACACCAACATCATCCAGCTGATGGAGGTGTTTGAGACAGTTGAGAGAGTATACATGGTTATGGAGCTGGCCACGGGGGGAGAGCTGTTTGACCGTATCATTGCCCGTGGCTCCTTCACAGAGAGAGATGCTACCCGTGTCCTGCAGATGGTACTAGATGGGGTCAAGTATCTACACACACTTGGCATCACCCATCGTGACCTCAAGCCTGAGAACCTGCTCTACTATCATCCCGGTGCTGACTCTAAGATCATGATCACTGACTTTGGGCTGGCCAGTACTCGTAAAAAGGGGGACGAATGCTTGATGAAGACCACTTGTGGGACACCAGAGTACATTGCCCCAGAGATCCTGGTTCGGAAGCCCTATACAAATGCTGTTGACATGTGGGCTCTAGGGGTCATCTCCTACATTCTGCTGAGCGGCACCATGCCTTTTGAGGATGACAACCGCATGCGTCTCTACCGCCAGATTCTCAAGGGGAAGTACAGCTTCTCTGGGGAGGTGAGCACTTGTTACCTCACACCATTCGTCATCCATTTACATCCTATTACCTCACACGTGTGCTGTCATCCATTTACTGTTACCTCCCGTGCTGTCATCCATATGCATCCTGTTATCTCACACACGCTGTCATCATTTAGATCCAGTTACCTCACACTCACATTCATCCATTGAGATCTTGTTACCTCCAACTTTGATCTTGTTACCTCCATTTTGATCCTGTTACCTCACATGCACCATCATCCATTTTGATCCTGTTACCTCACATGCACCATCATCCATTTTGATCCTGTTACCTCACATGCACCATCATCCATTTTGATTTTGTTGACTCACATGTACCATCATCCATTTTGATCCTGTTACCTCACATGCACCATCATCCATTTAGCTCCTGTTACCTCACACACACACCATTATCCATTTAGATCATGTTATCTCACTCAGGTACTTTTTTGTGGGATATGTGGACAACACACAAATATATCAGAAATGTTTGTCTATTGTAGGCCTTTTCACCTCACCCAGGTTACTGGTAAAAAAAAAAACTAGCTCTACTACTAGAGCTAGTACTAGCTCTGAATGTGATGTCAAACTCTCCTTCAGACTGTTTTATGATTGTGATAAATGTTTTCAATTTACCGTCAGTTTAAAATTTAATCATGTTATGAGAATGTCAGTGTGGGAATGTGAGCTATCTGTGTTATCTGTGGGTCTAAAAAAATAGTGTTATTGGGGGCTTGCTGGGAGACTGGAGTTGCAGCTGTTCAAAGTTGGTGAGGTGTAAAATCAGACTTGGGAGTGGAAACTAGAGATTAGATTAGGTGGACAATGTCTTAGTGCTAGAAAAAAAAAATAGAATGAAGAGGAGGATTTTCCCTCAGCTGCAGTAATTATGGGTTCCTCAGGTACACGGCTGTCCAATCAAATAGAAAGACTTAAGCAACACCTGAATGCTCGCGGACTAATAAAAAGTTTAGTTAAAAATCTCTAAAAGATGTCTCTTTGTTCAATTCATAATGGATGCATTGCAGACAGTTGCTAATGTGTTAGGTTTCATTTTAATGAAAAACGTGTGTCTGTGTTTCTGGACTGGGCACAAATGCTCATGTCATCTCTATCGTTTCAACACCACCCCCCTTCGTGTCTTTGTGATGTAAGTTCCAGGCAGTAACCAAACTGTGTTTGTCTGTGTGTGTCAGGGCCTTTTTATATTCCAAATAAGACAAGCGTAGCTTCTCAGTGGGGGTAAAATACAAGGGTGTAGCTATTATTCTTTTGTAAAGGCCTAATGTTTCTGCTCTAGTCTGAGGAAACCCCCCCCCCGTCCCCCTGGTGTTCACATTGCAAACTTATCATTGGCTATTAGCATGTAGCCTGGAGGGTTTGCAGAGCCTCAGTCCAGCCATTTCCAATTACTGTAGCTGTTCTTCACTCTGCTGCCCTCTGCCTGTCTTGTTTTTTATGTTCCAACATTGAGCTGTTATCCACAAGTGTGTTGGACAGAGAGACTCTTCTATTACTAGACTTGCCTGAAAATTAAAATTTCTTCCTCCCTACTTAGCCGTGGCCCAGCGTGTCCAACCTGGCCAAGGACTTCGTTGACCGGGTGCTGACGGTGGATCCCAGCGAGAGGCTGACGGCCGGCCAGGCCCTGAAGCACCCCTGGATCGTCAGCATGGCCGCCTCGTCGTCCATGAAGAACCTGCAGCGCTCCATTTCCCAGAACCTCCTGAAGAGGGCCTCGTCACGCTGCCACAGCACCAAGTCCGCCCAATCCACACGGTCCAGCCGCTCTACCAAGTCCAACAAGGCTCGCCGTGCTCGGGAGAAAGAGCTGCGGGAGCTCAACCGCCGCTACCAGCAACAATACAATGGCTGAATAATGGTTATTGCAGTGGACTGCAGTGTTGTAAAACTCATGTTGCAGGTGTCATTGAGAGCACAAGCAGCGGGCCTATTACAGCACTTCAGCTTAGCTATAATGGCAACATCCATCCTAGGCCATAGTGCTGCTGAGACAAAACATCCTTACATTTCACCCTTTTCCTAGATTGCTATTCCATAATGTTTTTTTTCCTTTCCTTTGTGTGTCTCATCTATTTATTTATTATTGTCATGATTATTGTTCCAGTTGAAAATGGTCACTTGAAGCTGTCCATTTAAACATATCTGTTGAACAGAATTCTAGGTATTGACGTTTTAGGAAGGGATGTTAAAATGCTGTTCCTGCACTTGTTCCTGATTATTTGCTGTGAATTTATGTTGAATTAGGTTGCTTGCGTTGGTGGAGATCTGTTTCTGAATAGATCCTGAGACAAAAAGCACAATGATACTTTGTGCTGAAATATAATTGTCAGTCAAGGCCAAAATAAATATTTAATTTTGGTTTTAGAAGTCAATAATATCTAATTGTATTGTATCCTGACCAGTTGCTTTCATAGATTGAAAATTGTCTTTCTTGCCAGGATTCAGTTTTTATAACCTGTTCAATTTGTATGTTTTTCAATTTGTTCTGGGATACTTTTTTAACTGTGAGCTTGAAAGGCTGTGGGAGGTTGACTGGAAACTCCAAATAAGGAAGGATGATCCAGCGCTTTTGCATTGTCATTGTGAGGACCAGGGGAATGATTTGGCTCAAACCAATTCCTGTCTCTGCACTCTCCAGTTCCTGCTACATCATCTGAGATGGAGAGCCCTGTTGAAATGAAGGATATGCGTCAAGTGGTGTGTAGTTTAACAAACCTATGGAGAAGTTTGTTGAAAGCTCAGTATTCATTTAAATTGTTGTATGAAATATTTGCAGACATGCCATGTTTTATTACTATATTTCTTTCCATAATTGTAACTTAACAAATCGTGTAGATTGACAACGATTGTGCCATGGTGGATGTTTTGCCAGATGTAGATTCCACAGACAGCTGTTAGGACAGACCAAATCAAATCTAGCCTTTGTTCACTATTGCCATGTCTTAATAATCAAGAATAACTGCAGTCAAACTATAGGTCTAAAAACAAATTTGTTTCACGATGATGTGTTTTACGTTGTTCTCTTGAAAGGATCTCTCTTTAATGCATTAGATGTTTAAGTATATTGAGTGTACCTTGTTATTGCCTGTGAATGCACTTAACCTATTTACTTCATAAGTGATGGATCCAAGGACCTGATTTCATTTACCTGATAATTTCCAGTTTCTAGCAGCTCATTTTGAGGAGTCATCCAATTGTGTTATGAAGGGCTTAAAAAGCAATTTTGTAGAATAATTATACCTCTGGTTATTGCCTTCACAGGATTAGTAGTAGGTTTTCTCTTATTACACATGCTCTTTTTAGATCATTTTGTATTCATGATTTTGATCCCTACAACCAGAACACTTATAAAAACAATTGGTATCATTTGGTCATGTATGTACTTTTGAGAAATTTATGTTGAGAATCTGTGGTATTTTG
>JACXGI010000276.1:93300-129165 GCA_016801175.1 Esox masquinongy
CCCCCCCCCCCCCCCCCACTTGGTCACCTGTTGTTGTAATGGTAACTCAATACTTAGCGGATTGTTGTTGATCACATGAAGTGTCTATTATGTTAATTACTTTTGTATTATTGTCATTGATTGCATGTTTCTGTATGTCAGGCAGCATAAATCTGTAACATGCATTCTCCACCCCACAGAACTAATAATTCCATGGTTTCAGTCAACTTGATTGTTTTTCAAACACCACTGTCTTGCATTTGTTTTTATCAGAGGTTTGGTTGTAATACAAATTTGGCATTCCATTTACATCCCTGAAAAACCTGCTGGACCTTAAGGTAATGCAAAACTTGTTTTAATGGAGAACACTTCAAAATACAATAATTAAGTGTGCAATGCGTGCCAAGACAATGAATAACCAAAAAGTATTTTCATGCAATTTTGCCAAATGTAGACACATTTTCTCAAAGTACTTTCACCTTTTCTACACAATGTACAATGTATAAATGCTATTGTCCCTTTCTGAAGTTGCCAATTCAACACTGTTACCTGAATGCAATTGTTATATGTTCTTGTTCATTTGTGTTTTAAATGAGTGATAACACATTGATTCCTCTACATTAACTTTTTTTAAACAGTGAACTTGTTCAAAAACTAAAGTTTTATGCAAATGTGCCAAATAAACAAACTGAAAACTGAGTTATTTCTGTATTCCCAAGGAAATCTAACACAAAATATTTTCAATGTTTATGTTGCTATGATCCCTTGTGTCACTGCCCTATTTATTATTCAAAAATCAAATATGGCAAAAAGGTTTTGCTGCAATGTAAGATCAACGTGGGCCCCGCTAGCACCATTTTCGCTACATTGGTATGAATTTAAGGCAGAGCAGCAGACGAAAACTGCAGATGATCTGTCAGCTTTTAACACCTTACTACACACCAGTCTATAAGTTGCGCTTGAGCAAGAGCTTTTTCCTGAAGGGTTCCAGCAGGCTGTTCTCAGTAAAATACAGTCTACCACCTGAGGGAGATGTGTTCAAAAATAATGAAATAAGTATAATTAGCCAGTACATTTGTGCCTGCTTTTAGATACCTATGTTTTACATTTGTTTTCATTTCTGTTTTTATTTCCCACTTTTGTGATATCCAATGTCTTTAAGGTCCTGCTTTATCACAGCAACTCGCAGTGAACTGGGGACAGTTGATGTTGAGATTCAGTATGTCTTCAGAAGCACATTTGATACTGTTCTGGTTTTATCACATTGCTCCCTCAACCAGGAAGAATAGAATGGAATCCTTATATGCAGGAAGGAACACAGCCTCTGGCCTTCTACCTCGATTGAGCTCACAGGCACCCAAGCTGCCATGAATACCTCTGTGAGCTGCCATAAGGAGGCACTTAAGAGTTGTAGGAGCAAGTCCCTCACCACTTTTGCCTGGACCTCATTGACGGAGCCAGGCCAGGATGAGAAAGCAACCCGAGGCATAAGCCCAGAACCCCTGTTAGTACCCCCAAGAATGATTTGGGAAATTGTCAATGCACATCGCTTTAGTCAAGAATGATTCTGGTACGTCATGGGCGGTTGTTGAGCCGATTCTTTGATGAGACACACTTCATTCGATTCTGATCAGAGAATGAGCACTCCCTGTGATAAGTACTGCCTGTCCTCCCCCAGTCCAAAATAATAGGTGCTGCTAATGCAGGCAATAGACCAGTGCACTGATGGCCCAGCCTAATCAAATCTGCCCATTAAATACAATATCTCTAGTTAGAGCATTGGCAGTACCATTGAGGCCACATGCCAAGTAGTCCATTATAATTTTGTCTTCCTTATGACCCGGTTGAAGTGGTGTTGTCTTCCTTACACCTTGGAAGGCCCACCCAGTTGACTACTTTAAGCGGTCGATGTACTCAATGGCGTTGCTCATGCGTACACGCTTTACATCGAAATCCAGACATCTATCCATCTCTATGGAACTGAGTTTGCGAAGAACGTAGCCTGACGTAGCGTCTCCATCTCACTCTGTTGTTGCTGAGTGTAGATTATGGTTAAAACCATCTGAACTGAACGAACGTCAGTGTTTTGCGGCTGTGAAGTTAACGTTGTTGCTTTTGTTTGAGGCCAAGCTAGCTAGCTACCCTAGCTAGCTAAGTTACCTTACTACAGTAGCTAGCAGGCTCAACACCATAACATATTATATTAAAGTATATTATTTAGGGTTGCTTCAAGCGATTGGCAAGTCAAAGGTGAGTACAGTAGCTATATCTGTCAGACAGCTAAAAATATAGCTACTGTAAGCTACCAGTATACTTGGTAACAACGCGTGTGTTTAAATTTTTAGGTTAGCTAACTTGCGTACAGTAGCTGAATAGGCTAGGCTCATGACGTTAGCTAGCTGGATTTTTTATGCAAGTCCTGTCGGTCAGTAGGATATTGCTCACGCCGAAATAGACACTGATTGTAATTACTCATAGTTAGCTAGTTCTTGCGAACCAGACAGAAATACTGATAACTACAGTACTGTAACACATAGCCTTTGATCTAACTCTAGTAAATCGTGTCAGTACAGTCAATTATCAACATCTGGGAGCTGCTGTTAGCTGTATCGCTCTGGGAATATCGTGTTTTGTTATTAAAACTCGAGTGTTTTAGCTAGCTACAGTGCAGTCAGTATAGTAGTTCCAGTAGTTAACGTTGCTAAGTACTGTACACTGTAGCTGTTTTGATATGTATCAAGCTTACCAGCTAACTAACTCGAGCTGACTTTTACTAAGATAAAACACATGGCATACATTACATCAACTTTTGCATCAAAATAGTCAACATGTGGAACTGTCCAGATATAGGCCGCATTGACATCTTAACTTTGACGCTGCTGGTGTTACTATAGTGTCAAATTTGGGATTTTCTTTGTAAACATACACTTTAACCTCTGTACATATGTGTGTGTGTGTGTATATATATATATATATATATATATATATATATATATTTTTTTTTTTTTTTCAAGATTACATTCCACAAACAATCTGAGTGTCTATTATACAGCATAAAGAAATACACTGCAAGGCTATGGCGATTGAGACCTTCTACGACATTCTCCTTTTTGTCCTTTTCTCACTAGGACACATGGGTACCCTCAAACATCAATGCGCATTTATTTTTGTATGGCAAAGACAGTTATTAAGTTTTTCGCATGGTTAAGAATTAAACAGGTTAAATTAATGTATTGAATTTGCTTATACTGTAAATATTCTAGGGGTGTGTTTGTGGACTAGGGCTGGGTGATATCAACAATCACGGTATCGGGATAAGTGGACCAAATTACCCCGATAGCAATATATATCACAGTAAATTTGTGTTAAAAAAGGCTGAGTATAATTTCAGTGCAGTTAAGAATTCTGCTAACTAAATTAGTGTAATTAACATTAAGAAGTACCTCAATAAAGATATATATTGTTATCAAAGTAATTGGGTCCACTTATTGCGATAGTGATTTTTGTTAATATCACCCAGCCCTACTGTGGAATATATTACACTATCATATATTATTTCTGTGATGTACCCAGATTATTATGTTTTATAAACCAGTTGTTACGAATCCTGAATGGCTATAGGTTTAAGGCTTTTGTATAGGCGATGTACATTACACCAATACCAGTAAGCCATCTTGGTTTGTGATATATTGCCAATATACCACGGCTATGTATTGTGTTATGTCTAAGAACAGCTCTTAACTGTGGTATATTTTCCATGTACCACACCCTCTTGTGCATTACAGCTTAATTGTAAACAGGATGGTTTGAATGCTGATTGGCTGATAGTCCTGGTATGGTATATAACATCATATTTCATGGGTATGACATAACATCACTTTCTACTGCTCAAACTGCATTGGCAGTTTAATAATAGCAATAAGGAATCTGGGGGTTTGTGGCATATAGTCAATATACCACAGCTAAGTGCTGTGTAAGGCACTCTGCAGAGCATGCTTTGTTGCATAATTATTCTGGTCAAATCCTAAATGCGTATTGGCTGAAAGCCGTTGAATATGAGAACGTAATAATGGGTTGCACATCTCTTCACAATGTATCCACATTTCTACAGTGGCCATGCCCTTCTACTGCGATACAGATTCCTAAAATGCTGTCCTTGGCACCCAATGAAATTAGCCATAAAATGGCCTTCTTAATTCTTTATTCTTGAAAATGAAATGCCTTGACTTATTTCTCATTAGCTTGTTTGAAGTGTCTTTTACATCATCTGTTGGGTGTATTGTTATCAACCTACTGCATACAACTTAAAAATTTCTCGTTTTATGTGCATGGTGTGCCACATGCTAACTTGATTGAAGACAGATAGGCAGAATAGTTAGCCCAGCTAACCCTTGCAAACATTCACTGGTTAAAGTTGAAGAAACTTTTGAATGCAATGAGTTGACTGGTGACAGAGGTATTCAAATCCGTGAATACCCCTTACTTCCAGAGCCTGCTGGTTTTCTGTTCTACCTCATCATTAACTGCACCCACCTGGTGTCCCAGGTCTAAATAAGTCCCTGATTAGAGGGTTGCAATGAAAAAATGGAGTGGAACTGGCCTCAAGGTCTGCAGCTGAGTTTGAGGGAACAATAACCTGATTACAGTGCTGTAAAGAAGTATTTGCCTGAGTCTGTTGTTTTTACATTTCTTTGCCGCTGAATGTTATCAGATCTCCAGAACAGACTTCATATATGTTAAATCGAATTTGAGTGACCAAATGACAATTTTGATACTTGTTAAATTTAGAAGACATTATGTAACAACAAATAACTCTATGCCCTAATAAATGGTTATGCCACTTTTAGCAACAGTGACTGCAACCAAATGCTTTTGTACTTATCAATCTCTCTCACCGCCACAGAGGAATTTTTGTCACCTTGTCCATGCAGAAGTGTTTTGACCTACTGACAGTTGTGGGTTTTTGAGGATGAGCTGGTTGTTTCAAGTCCTGCCAAAACATCTCAATAGGCTTTAAGTCTGAACTAGAACATTCCAAAGCATTTCTCGTTTTTCAACTGTTGTGGTTCTTTCTTGTGTGTTTTGGATTATCTTCTTACTGCATTACTCAGTTGGGCTTCAGCTCAAATACACATAGCCTCACATTCTCTTGTAGAATTCCCTGATATACAAAGCAGAATTCGTTTTTTCAATTAAGGTAGTCCAGGTCCTCATGCTGCATGGAATCCCCGAACCGTGACACTACCACCACCATTATGACCGTTCTTATGAGGTTTGTAATGTGGAGTGCTGTGTTTTGTTTTCACCAGATGTAACGGGGCCCAAAAAGTGTCGCTTTTAACTCATTCGTACATCGAAACATTGTTTCAGAACTCTTGAGGATCAGTCAGGTGGTTTTTGGTAAGCATTCATGTTCTTAGTGAGCACTGGTTTCCGTTTTGCTCCTCTGCCATGGTATCTTTCTGATGTCATGAACACTCACCTCAGCTGTGGTGAGAAAGGCCTGCACATCCCTGGATCTTGGTCTAGGTTTTTTTTTTTTGCTTTGTGGATGATTTTACACCTTGGTCTTGTAGAGGTTTTGGCAGGATGGCCACACTTAGATTCACTACTTTCCTAAACTTTCTCAATTTGGACGCTATGGTTCTGCCTGTGGTTGTTGGAGCCCCAGAGCCTTGGTAATCTTTTCCAGACAAATACAAATAAACAGCTGTTTTCCAGAGTTTCAGGAATTACCTTTGATTGTTACATGGTGTGGCTTTGGAACTTGTGTGCTCACAATTTCAATCTGATGGCAAGGGTGAATGTATGATTTATATTGGGCAGGGCTGGCCCAAATCAGCCCTGATTGTTTTTCAAGGTATTCACAGATTTCATCCTAATAATCAATTGCATTTGGGGGGGCAATATTTTTTACATCTGATGATTGTGTGTTGAACACCATGCCGTCTTTTAAATGATGGCACAACACAGAAATATCAGATGATGTAAAACAGGGTTTAAGCTACAACCTGATCAACAGAAAAAATTATATTTAAGGGAAGAAAATAGGTAGGAACATATAAGCTTGAATGTTCTTTTCTCCAGGACTTGATGTAATCTGTGTATGTGAAACCAGCCCAAGGTCATGTTTTTAAAACATGATTATTGTCCCAGTTTATTTGTTCTTGGAGCTGCTGAGGTGGCCAGAGTATTGGTGTCGTTTTCTCATGACAGAGTCCCGTTGACACAAGTGGCTCCAGTCTGGCTCTAACACTGTTTTACAACCAGTAGACAGATTTCCAGCTGGAGCCGACAATTTGTTTTGGGATTCCAAAGGGAGGAAGGGAGCTGTTTACATACAGGTGTCCCTTAATATGTTTTTGTATTCTTGCCCCCTGGTTCTTTCTCTCATGAGATCTCTCCGGATTTACGTTTTACATTTGCTGTTGGTCATTTGGCCGACATTCCTGTCATGGTGACTCAGACTACTTGAGCAGTCACGGTATAGTGATTTGCTCAAGTGCACATGAACAGATTATATTATGTGCCTTTGTGCCTGAATTTGCATGTTTTGGCATTCCTCCAGATTTTCTTGAAGATGTTTCTCATCTCGCAGCTATGTAAATGTGTAGATGTCTTTCACCGCTATGTTTAGGGTTTTGCCTTTTAACGCAATATTGACATTTCATTGTAGGCAAATGTTCATCAGAGGATATGATGATTTGGAAACCATATAGTCGCCAAAGCCTGTATGTGGGTAGGAATTTGGTAGGACTCCCTGGGACAGTCCTTAATTGGTTCAGATCTTATCTAGATGGCCGGAGTTACTTTGTCACCATTGGTAATCATGAATCTGATAGGGTGGCTGTGACATGCGGAGTTCCCCAGGGATCAGTTCTCGGACCGCTTCTGTTCAATCTCTATATGCTACCTCTGGGCCAAATTCTACAGAACAACAACATTAACTACCATAGCTATGCCAATGATACTCAAATATACAGCTCAAAAATTAAGAGACCACTGCACCTTTTTCTTTCCTTTCCAAAAAAGTTGAAAAGGAAGGTTTTGAGTGAGGAACAGAAGGGTTCAATTTGCAGTGGTCTCTTAATTTTAACCCTTCTGTTCCTCACTCAAAACCGTTCTTTTTGACATCTTTGGAAAGGAAAGAAAAAGGTGCAGTGGTCTCTTAATTTTTTCCGGAGCTGTATATGGCTCTCGAACCGTATGACAGCAGCTCAATAGACTCGCTGTGTCACTGTACAGAGCACATAAATACCTGGATGAACCAAAATTGTCTACAATTAAACCAAGATAAAAGAGATTATTGTGTTTGGCAACAACAATAAAAGAACTAGTATTAGTAAAGAACTGGATTCTCGGGCCCTAAAAACCAGGGACCAAGTGCGTAATCTTGGTGTTCTGATAGACTCAGACCTCACATTTAACAGTCATATCAAAGCATTCACCCAAACAGCATTCTATCAAGTAAAAAATATAGCTAGAATCAACGGCTTGGTGTCCCAAAAAGACCAAGAGAAGCTCATCCGTGCTTTTATCTCTAGTAGGGTTGACTACTGTAATGGCCTCTTAACTGGACTCCCCAAAAAGACTGTAAAACAGCTGCAGCTCATTCAGAATGCTGCTGCTAGAATGTTAACCAGGACCAAGAGAACAGAGCACATCACTCCGGTTCTTAAATCTTTGCACTGGCTTCCAGTCAGTTACAGTGATGCTTTTAGTTTATAAATCACTGAATGGTTTAGGCCCCGAATACATTTCTGATATGTTTGAAGAATATAAACCGAGCAGGGCTCTTAGATCCATGAACACAGGTCAGCTAGTAGAGCCCAGAGTCCAAACTAAACATGGTCAAGCTGCGTTTAGCAGTTATGCTGCACACAATTGGAATAAACTAACAGAAGATCTTAGACATGCCCCAAACGTATCAATTTTTAAATCCAGGTTAAAAACACTTCTCTTTTCACGCACCTATGACTGAGCACTTAAACTTAACCACACTGTTTAGCCTTAAAACTTTTATAACTTCCTATGTTTTTATTCTATTTCTATTTTCTTATTCTGTGTTTTATTATTATGATGTTGTTTTGATGTTTTCATTTGAGTATTTGTTTTTATGCTATTGTATTTTTATATTTTTTCTCTTTCTTTGTAAAGCACATTGAATTGCTTCTATGCATGAATTGTGCTGTATAAATAAGCTTGCTTGCTTGCATATGTGATTAGATTGTGTCTTGTTAAAATCAAAATGGTTTTTTTTTGTGTTCCAGGTATTTCTGGAAGAGATCTGTGGTGAAATTCTTAGCCTAACAACCCCCATCTTCATTGGTCACGTGGGCCTCTTCAGTGTGTGCAAATGGATTCATTGATTGTTGCCTGGCTGAAGGACTGATCAACACAGTTGACTTCAAAGATGGAGAGGAAACGCAGAAAGAAATGAAAAAAGCTCCAGCCGCATGAAATGAGGGCATCTTCGACCACCGGACATGAACTGCTCTGTTAATGATGAATATAACTATTCTTTTTCTGTCTTATGTTCACCAATATCTCCTGGTTGTTAGGCCTGCTCTGGGCTTGGAAAGATAAATACTATTTTTGATGAGTGGGGGACTGAAAAGGACTTCT
This sequence comes from Esox masquinongy, assembly GCA_016801175.1. Taxonomy (NCBI): domain Eukaryota; kingdom Metazoa; phylum Chordata; class Actinopteri; order Esociformes; family Esocidae; genus Esox; species Esox masquinongy. The sequence goes on from JACXGI010000276.1 coordinate 101,905, forward strand.
TGGACCATGCCTATATGGCTACCAGCACTAGTGGCCCTGCTATGTGGCGGCTTGCCTCTGGTGGGGTCAGAGGGCGGGTATGAGGCTGCGTCCTCCAACACTGATGAGACCATCAGTTCTAACTGCTCAAGTCTCACTGTGAAACTGGAATTCTCCACCAAAATAGTGGAACATGGTAAGCTATCTAACTTTAGCTCACCCTGGAACACCACGGCCGAGTGTTAATTCTAAGGGCTGCCTCGGTGCCACTGTCGATATGAAGTGGCAGAGAAGGTCCTAAGTCCATACTACACACCCTAACAACGCCTGTTCTGGTCAATATATGATTATTTATGAGTTGAAAACCCATTGGATTTTTGGGAGATAGTCTGACCTTTTTTCAGGGCAAGTTTATTTTGGCTATATGGTGTTTGTTGAGTGATCAGTCATTGGTGGCAGGCTAACATGACTTTAGCCTGACATGGTGGTTGCTGTCAAGCTGCTCTGTACTATTCTGCCTGACAGGAGGTTCCCACATTAAGCCTGCAGAATAGCTTTGGAAAGCTGAGCTTTGGATCAACTGCTGAATGGAGAGTACGTGTTGGTTGTTGCCCAAGCCCCCAGACAGTATGCCTTCCTTGTAGTGTCAGGGCACCATGCCAGAATATAATATGATATTTTTAGTCCTCTTATTATTGGCCTGTTTATGAAGATGCCCTTTGTACCATAGCCATGTTTCTCTGAATTCCTACTGACCTAGAGATCAATGCATAGTGAAGCAGAACAAGTTAAAATGCCTTGATTTGGAGAGGCAGACCTTTATTTTTTATCTAAAAGAAATGCCTGGTCTGGCCAGTGCTAAACTGCATGTGGAGGCCCTGAAAAAAAAGCACTTCCGTGGTATAAATAGTTTTTGACAAAAATTATAAAGCCAGTTACATAAGACATGGCTCAAATCTAAGTTTTCTCTAGTATAATGTGTAGGCTACTTATTGTAATGTAATTTCAACTAAATGTCTGCCACATGGTCAGTGTCAATAATGTTTTTCTCATTCAAGCTCTATGCTCTGCAGGTGTGTGCCATTGTACACTAATTTGGCTAAGTGAAAGTTCTTGTTCCCTAGTCCCATGAAGTGGTAGCAGGTACACTGTTAGTACAATGCTTCAGTGTTGTCTTGTAATCCGAGGGAAATGCAGACCTGAAGGGTATCACCACCAGCCCACAGTATTCACTTGGTACATTCGTCTTCTAGAGACAAAGACAGTATTGCGTTGACTGTAAAATCAAACCCTGGGCTTCATGGGCAACTAACATCAATTAAGTAATTACAGCTTTACCTTTTAATGTCACATTCAACCTTTCAAATGCAATGCCCCACAGCTAGAAGCAGGGCTGCCGTGGAGCTGATAATCCTGTCCCCTCCTTTTCCAGAGTACATTGTGGCATTTAATGGCTACTTTACAGCCAAGGCACGCAGCCACTTCATCAGCAGCGCTCTGAAGAGCTCCGAGGCCGTGGACTGGCGCATCGTGCCCCGGGAGAACCCAGCCAGTGACTTCCCCAGTGACTTTGAGGTGGTGCAGATCCGCCAGGCCTCTCGCCACAGCTTGCTGACTCTGGAGGACCATCCATACATCAAGCGGGTCACTCCCCAGCGCAAGGTGTTCCGCACACTCAAGTATACACCTGACCGTGAGTCTCCGTTTGTGCCCGTTATATTAAATGTTTGCACTTGCCAAATCTTTTTTTGTTCTTGTTGGTGTATTAATACGTGTGTGAAGTCCGAATATTACACATGACAGATCCGAATATTACTCATTACAGAACAAGGAGTGAAACTTCATAGAACCCCATTGTTGATTTGTAGCGATTACATTAAGGCCTGGGTCAGGCCAGGCTAACTTGTAGTCACAGATAAATATAGATGATGTAGCGATAACAGACTCTTTAGTTAGGTCAGTGGGCTTTTTTTTCTGTTCTGTGTTGCGTTAAGACATGTTAGATGTTTAGCTGGGGTCATATATCATGCCAGACCTACCAACCCGCTGTATTACTCCGGGTGGGGGCTGGCAGAAAGCAGAGCTCTGTTTGTGCCTGGTGGTTGTTTGGAACTCCTTTCAGGACCTAGGTTGGGATGAAAGTGTTGTGTTTCTGGGCACATTGAAAACCTCCTCCACCCCCATTGCTCCTCCACCCCTCTTCCACCCTGTCTCTCCTCCACCTCTCTTCCACCTGATAGATCCTCCACCCCTCCTCCACCCCATAGATCCTCCACCCCTCCTTCACTATATAGTCTGCATCTCCGGTTTAGCTGCTGTTCACCACCATGTGGCAGTGCAAACCAACAGCAGTACAGTTCACTGCTACCAATTTCAACATGATTTAATTTAAAGAGGACATTGAAAATGAACTTGAAGGAAGGGGACTGCACTCCAAATACCACTGCTGTCCTTGTGCGATGTGAGTTGAAGCTTTTGAGCTTTTATTCCAGTGACATTAATCAGACAGGAATGAACTCCACAGATTGACTACCGGATCCATTTAGAGGTGGTAATGATTATGATTAGGCAGAAATGGAATCATCATTACTTTAATTAAGTATCCATGTGTAATATACTGACACTTTATAGAAAAGCCATCAGCATCTCTCTTCATGTCCCAGCATTAGTGAGAAAGGACTGACTTACTTCAGTTGGACCATTTTGCATAATCACATCAGCGATGCTTGTTGACGGCCACACCCATCTCACTCTCTTGTCTGTGATTGTTCAAGTGTTCTGCTTTCTCTTGGGTGCTTAGTCAGTTTGAACCTAATTAAGGTCAGCAAGCTTGTGTGTTCTGTATAAAAATCTACGAAACCTGGACAACATCTAGATTTAGTCAGAAAGTATGTTAGGCCTTTTGGTATTCTGTATGTTATTCCTTGAAAAGGACAAGATTGCTTCCCTGAATGCGGAATAGATATATCCCATCCCAGTGTGTTGTGGGGATGAGAATGTGTAGCTGAGTGTTTGTGTTGCCCTCATGGCCTTCTGCATTCTGACTGTGTTTTCCTCTCAGCACCGGACCCCGGGGTGCCCTGGAGCAACCACACCCGGTGGACCCAGAAGTGGCAGTCCTGGCAGTCGTCACGGCCTCTGCGACGGACCAGTCTGTCCCTGGCCTCTGGCTTCTGGCATGCCACCGGGCGCCACTCCAGCCGGAGGCTACTAAGGGCCATCCCCAGACACGTGGCCCAGATACTGCAGGCTGATGTTCTCTGGCAGATGGGACACACCGGTGAGGACCTTCAGACAGAGGGCACTGTGTTTGGCTGTTTGTGGGGAAATTATATATGTTCTTGGGTTTACACTGAGATGTCTGTTTATATCCTGACTTTTTTTTACAAATTTTGTTTTCTTTGCGAGTAGGTTCTGGGGTGAAGGTGGCTGTGTTTGACACCGGACTCAGTGAGAAACATCCACATTTTAAAAACGTGAAGGAGAGAACCAACTGGACCAATGAAAAGACACTTGATGACGGTAATATCACGGGTTGCTAAGTAAACCCGTCTTCTCTGATTGTGGTTCAGTGATGTGGTCAGATATGCATCAGTACGTTTGGTCTCCTCTCCCTCCAGGGCTGGGTCATGGTACCTTTGTTGCTGGGGTCATTGCCAGCATGAGAGAGTGTCAGGGCTTTGCCCCAGACTCTGAGCTTCACATCTTCAGAGTGTTCACCAACAATCAGGTGTCCTACACCTCCTGGTTCCTGGATGCTTTTAACTATGCCATTCTGAAGAAGATTGACGTCTTAAACCTCAGCATTGGCGGCCCTGACTTCATGGACCACCCCTTTGTAGACAAGGTGACTAGTAATCCCGAAGGCATTCAGACTGGAAGGCCGTTTTAGAAGTGCATCCCACCCCGCATTTGGGCTGATGAAGGTGTGTGTTTGTGTTCCAGGTTTGGGAGCTGACAGCCAATAGAGTGATCATGGTCTCTGCCATTGGGAACGACGGACCACTGTATGGGTATGTTCTGACACTGAGGGGGCCGCTATTGATTTTTCCATTATGTTTGTTTAAAAGAAAACTGGGATAAAAAATCTTTGTGAAATAATCATTGGATGAATCCATGTGTATCCTAGCACCCTAAACAACCCCGCTGACCAGATGGATGTGATTGGTGTCGGTGGCATCGACTTTGAGGACAACATTGCCAGGTTCTCCTCCCGGGGGATGACTACTTGGGTACGTCTCACACTCAACCCTCCCGCACTAACCCAGAGTTGACACCCTTATCACCCTTATCATCTGTCCCAGACTACTTATCACAGGTCTGGCTCAGTGTACTCCGACCGGATCCGTGTCCCCCAACCTATCTGTCCCAGACTACTTATCACAGGTCTGGCTCAGTGTACTCCGACCGGATCCGTGTCCCCCAACCTATCTGTTCCAGACTACTTATCACAGGTCTGGCTCAGTGTACTCCGACCGGATCCGTGTCCCCCAACCTATCTGTTCCAGACTACACCTCCACTGTCTCTGCCGTTCAGCCTTTCGAAAACACTCTCTGCGTTCAGAATGGGACGCAACATTATGACGCTTCATAGTCAGTGTCTCTCAGTCTTTCTGTACCGACGCTATTTCTCATGATTCTCTGCCTGCTGTTCCAGGAGCTGCCGGGTGGATACGGCCGAGTAAAGCCCGACATTGTGACCTATGGCTCTGGGGTGAGAGGCTCCGGTATGAAAGAGGGCTGCCGCTCTCTCTCAGGAACCAGTGTAGCGTCACCTGTGGTGGCTGGAGCTGTGACCCTACTGGTCAGGTGAGATATCTCCCCCACCACCTTTACCGGCAGTTAGATAGTCACATATTCAAAACACTAAAAACGTTATTCGGTACAGCTTTGCTGCCTGAGACTGTTTATGAAGGCCAAGCTTCCAGTTCCCATGATGCATGAGGAGGCGTCGTGTTTACATAACTAACGACTGTGCAACTCTCAGAATGTCTGTTGTGGCTTGTTTTGTCTCCACCCCCCTTCCTGTCTGTCTTAACTTCCCTCATCCCGTTGCACCTACCTTACTCCCTCATACCCTTATCTCTCTTCCAGGAGACAAACAAACACTCTGTCTGGAGATATCAGCCGTCTGTAAATATTATGCTATTAGTTAGCTACAGCCTGGTAGATAGAACTAGCAGCATTAAAGCATTGGATTGATAAGTCGGTCTGCTGCCTTTAATGATGGAGATGCTCTTTTTAACAGCATTTCTCTAAGAGGCCATGACAATCTAATGTGCAATGTTACTGACAGGCTAAGAGGTCACTGTCCTGAAGGGCTGATATGTTTTTGCAACCGTCTTTAGGGCTCCAGAGGCATTAAAATTTCAACTGTCAGTCTGTGTATGTGTGTTGTCTGTACAGCCAGTCGTCTGATAAGATAAATGATAAACATCAACAGCAATGATTGACATCTGTAGATTGAGGTGGTGGTAATGCCTTTACGCACAGACATGGATAGCATAACCTTCAACTGAAATTACATTTTAATCACGTTATGAAAATCATGCTGTGTCATCTCACTATCACTTGGGGAAAGAGTAACAGAAGTTATGTAGTGAAATGGCTTGATGCTCCTTTCCAATAGGCGGATTATCCAGGGTCTGGTTTGGTGATGCGTGGCAGCCGTAGGCAGATAAAACCGTCTCTTATCAGTAACAGTCTTACCATGTAGAATAGTCTGCCCCTACTGTATTTGGGAGCGGTTGTCGCCTATACACTGAGGGCCTTGGTGTTGGTATTAAATCAACGGTTTCCTGACAAAATATTTGGTGGAGTTGAAAATGCGTTAGAAACACGTTGATATTTAGATTTTTATTCAATATATTACAATTTAAGGGAAAATTTAGCTATATCACCCCACTGACCCGGTTGTGGTTGAACTTATGTGTTAAGCGTTGCTAATGCTAAGCTTTGTCTATACACTGAGTGTTGCATCCTTCACGGGGGACATGTTTTCTGTTGCCTCGTTAATCTGGCTGGATTCCTCCCAAAGCACGGTGCTGAACAGAGAGCTGGTGAATCCTGCCAGCATGAAGCAGGCTCTGATCGCTTCGGCGCGGAGGCTCCCTGGAGTCAACATGTTTGAACAGGGCCATGGAAAACTGGACCTCATAAGAGCCTACCAGATCCTTAACAGCTACAAGCCCCAGGCCAGGTAGAACAACCACTCATCACACATGTTTACGTCCTGTTCACTCGACATTACACTGTCGGCTCAGTCTAGACTTTTCAGAGGTTCTGACCATGCCCAGTGATCCCGTTTCATAACCGGTTGTGATTGGACCCTCAGTCTCAGTCCCAGCTACATCGACCTGACGGAGTGTCCCTACATGTGGCCCTACTGCTCCCAGCCCATCTACTACGGGGGCATGCCCACCATCGTCAACGTCACCATCCTCAACGGCATGGGCGTGACTGGCAGGATTGTCGACAAGGTATTTTAGGTCTCACGTCCGCGTGGGCGTTTTGATGTGCTGTGTTTTTCATGGCGGCGTCCTCTCAGTGGTGAACACACTCCTTTTATGCTCTTCAGCCCATCTGGCAGCCCTACCTGCCACAGAACGGAGACCATATCGACGTGGCGGTGTCCTATTCACCGGTCCTCTGGCCCTGGGCCGGCTACCTGGCCGTCTCCATCTCTGTCGCCAAGAAAGCAGCGTCATGGGAGGGGGTTGCCCAGGGTCATGTCATGGTTACGGTGGCCTCGCCTTCTGGGAATGACGTGAGTAACAGCCATTTATTTCTGGAGTCTCTCAGTGACATCGTCTGAACTAGAACCGGAGAGCATGACCTTTAAACACAGGGAGCTTTTCTAATGGACTTAACGGCGGACAGGAAGTGGTAGAGGGGTGACAATAACAAATCAGTCATTTAGTGTCTGCATGCGTGGTATATTTTAATTATTATAGTGTGAATGGTCGTTCTTCTGAGCTGAGCTACTGAACAGGACCGGGTCAAAAGTCAGTGTTCTGATCCTCATGGGTTTCCTCCTCAGTCGGAGGTGGATGGGGAGATGACCTCTACAGTTAAGTTGCCAGTGAAGGTGAAGATAGTGGCCACTCCTCCTCGTAGTAAGAGGGTTCTGTGGGACCAGTACCATAACCTGCGCTACCCGCCAGGCTACTTCCCTCGAGACAACCTGCGCATGAAGAATGACCCGCTGGACTGGTGAGTCGTTCTGGGGCAACTCTACGCCTTTCTGTCGTTGTATAGTTCAAAGCTGCTTCAGGTGAGCTGTCAGTTTCAGTCGAGTTTTCAACGTAACTTTTTGAACAGCGCCTGAAGGTCTAAGAAATGTATGAACCAGGCAATGTTTTCTGAGTGTTTGTTCTGTCCGGGTCTTTTTAAGGAACGGAGATCACATTCACACAAACTTCAGGGACATGTACCAGCACCTGAGGAGTATGGGTTATTTTGTGGAGGTCCTGGGGGCTCCTATCACCTGTTTTGATGCTAGTCAATATGGTGAGAATATTTTCTTTTTGCTCTTTGTCAATTGATTGTGAGGGAACATTTCAGAGCAGGGTCCTCCAGAGGAGTACATGAATGGGAGGAGTTTCTGAATGCATTGCAGACCTTACTGTTTTTCTGTGGTCTCTGCTAACATGTCTGTATGTCTGCCTGTGTGTGTAGGGACTTTAATGATGGTGGACAGTGAAGAAGAGTACTTTCCGGAGGAGATAACCAAGCTGCGGAGGGACATCGATAAGGGACTGTCTCTCATTGTCTTCAGTGACTGGTATAACACCTCTGTCATGAGGAAAGTCAAATTCTACGATGAAAACACCAGGTAACTATTGAAACCCCACTGTGGAGCTTATCTGAATCGCTCCTCATTCCAACGTATCAGTGGGCAGGTAGGACATTATGCCTCCACGTAGCCTGTGTCAATGAGGCTTGGCAGTAGCCTCCAGGAGAGAGGAGTGGGCCAGCAACCAGAGAGTTTCAATCTCATTATTGAATGGGTGGTGAACAGCCAATAGGAGGCTTTCTGGAATCATTACTGATGGGAGGTGAACAGCCAGTGGGAGGGTTTCTGGGATCGTTACTGATGGGAGGTGAACAGCCAGTGGGAGGGTTTCTGGGATCGTTACTGATGGGAGGTGAACAGCCAGTGGGAGGGTTTCTGAGATCGTTACTGATGGGGGTTGAACAGCCAATGTGAGGCTTTCTGGGATCATTACTGATGGGGTTGAACAGTTAATGGGAGGGTTTCTGGGATCATTACTGATGGGGGTTGAACAGCTAATGGGAGGGTTTCTGGGATCGTTACTGATGGGGGGTGAACAGCCAATGAAGAGGTTTCTGCGATCATTTCTTTAGGTGCCACCTACTGTTTTTGTACCCTTGAGCAAGAAATGTTACTCACTCCGGCTGCCTCGGCCTCCCCCCTAACGGGTGCATTTCTGTGGGCGTTGATAGGGTTTGGGGACCATATAAATGGCCATATCAGGTAGACTAATGTAATATATTCTGTTGAATTATTCTGTGTAACAGGGCGGAAGTTGACCTTATTTAAATGATTGAGGAAACACTGGAGAATGTTATAGCGTTGGCCTTTCCTTTCCTCACGTCGTGTGAACGCTCTCCTCAGGCAGTGGTGGATGCCGGACACAGGGGGCGCCAACGTACCAGCTCTGAATGACCTGATCTCCGTATGGGGGATGGCATTTAGTGATGGGCTTTATGAGGGAGACTTCACCATGGCGGACCACGACAGTAAGAACACACGCACACTCATTTCACACCGTTTCCCTTATCTTGTGATTATATTAGGTGTTCATCTAGGAATGAATGTGAGATAGATGAGCTGATTAATGGTGTGTTCATTTGGGTCATGTTTAAACCCCTCTTTCTCTTCAGTGTACTACGCATCAGGCTGCAGTATTGCAAAGTTTCCAGAAGATGGTATTGTGATTGCCAAGACCCTCAAAGATCAAGGTACAGCAAACGCCCAGTAACACAACACATATATGACAACTGTTACAGATGTTTCTGTCTATTCTAGTCTCTCTTGTCTCGTCTCTCCATTGCATCCGGCCTCCTGTCTTGTTTTCAGGGCTGGAGGTGTTGAAGCAGGAGACTGCTGTTGTGGAGGGCGTTCCTATACTGGGAATGTACCAAACACCGTCTGAAGGAGGAGGTCGGATTGCCCTTTACGGAGACTCAAACTGTATAGATGACAGTCACAGACAGAAAGGTAACGTAATGTTTTAGAAAATAATTTCAGTGATCAGTTGGTTTGTGATTTTGACCGTTGTGTTTTCCACCCGTAGACTGTTTCTGGCTACTGGATGCTCTCCTGCAGTACACCTCCTACAGCATGACTCCTCCCAGTCTCACCCACTCTAAGAGCAGGGTGGCTCCTCCCACTGTCACTGACCACCCCCTCCCAGAGAGGCTAGAAGGTAAGGACACTTATACTGTGATTATAACATGTACAGGGTGAGACAGGACACTGATACTGTGTTCATAACATCCATAGGGTGAGATGGGACAATAATTCTGTGTTCATAACATCCAGAGGGTGAGACAGGACAATAATACTGTGTTCATAACATCCATAGGGTGCGACAGGACACTAATACTGTGTTCATAACATCCAGAGGGTGAGACGGGACACTAATACTGTGTTCATAACATCCAGAGGGTGAGACGGGACACTAATACTGTGTTCATAACATCCAGAGGGTGAGACGGGACAATAATACTGTGTTCATAACATCCAGAGGGTGAGACGGGACAATAATACTGTGTTCATAACATCCAGAGGGTGAGACAGGACAATAATACTGTGTTCATAACATCCAGAGGGTGAGACAGGACACTAATACTGTGTTCATAAAATCCAGAGGGTGAGACAGGACCATAATACTGTGTTCATAACATCCAGAGGGTGAGACAGAACAATAATACTGTGTTCATAACATCCAGAAGGTGAGACAGAACAATAATACTGTGTTCATAACATCCAGAAGGTGAGACAGGACACTAATGCTGTGTTCATAACATCCAGAGGGTGAGACAGGACAATAATACTGTGTTCATAACATCCAGAGGGTGAGACAGAACAATAATACTGTGTTCATAACATCCAGAAGGTGAGACAGGACACTAATACTGTGTTCATAACATCCAGAGGGTGAGACAGGACAATAATACTGTGTTCATAACATTTAGAGCAGATATGTCACAAGGCGTGTGGGCCAGATCTGGCTGATGACACATTTATATCTGGCCCGCGCAATGATTTACCTTGTCAATTAAGTTTGGCCTGCTTCCATAGTGACTGCAACACGCTGCACTAGAAGTACCAGCGGAACCTGCCAACGTACTGGGTGCCAAACTGCATTGCGTTTATGCCCCTGAGATCCCAGACCAAGCCACCCACCCTCAGACACGAGCCAGCCTGTGTGCTGTATATATCATTATTACTTTATTACAGCTCAACAGTGTTCCACCGGCCAAGTCTTCTATCAGAACCGGCGTTTTGAATGTGTCCACGGCTACATGCTGATGCCACGTTTCGGTTCTAATCTATGGTCGTTTAGTCTACAACGAAAAATGGAGCCTTTTCAAAGGTTTTTCGATTTAACAAAACAAATGACCAGGCTAGCCTTGTGAAGGAGCGCAGGACGTAGGACACAACCCAGTATAACATCTGAGTCAGCAGCTGAGTCCCATATTTCTTTGAAAATACAGCCCAGCGCACTTGATTTATTCAACATCAACTATGCTGTTTTAATGCTTGTGTCCCATTAATTGTGTACATTTGCTGCCCTCTGTCCTGGGCTAATAAAATGCAATCTACCTTTGTTTTTTAAAACATTAAAGTGAGTTATCTTTCATGGATAGATTGCGTCAGCATCAACTGTACCGTACTTCTGTCATGAACCAGGGGTTTGAATCAGAATGTGCATAATTATGTCCGGCGCTTTGGACAGATCCTGAATTGGCCGGTGTTAGCATGTAATGAATTTGGCAAAGGGAGGGGAGATTTGGCCCATAGACTTGCTAGTTATTTTTAAAGAGAGAGGACTGAGGTCTTCTGGTTCTGATCTCATTGCTTAACACATGGACCCAGAAATGTATCAAACATCTGACCAATTGCACAATACTTCTGTGTTGGGTTAACCAAGACTAGCCAATCTGCTTTCTCAATAAATTCAAATGACTTAAAGAAAATTTGTTAATCCCAGTATAATTTTCCGTTGTTCCAATGTGTTATGACCACAGCAATCACTCTCGAATATCCATCTCAGCACTTTCAGCTTTACTCGCTTTTGCTATTACTAATATTGTCATTCCTCCCCTCTGCAGGCAATCATCTATATCGCTACTCAAAGGTATTGGAGGCTCATCTGGGAGACCCTAAACCCCGGCCACTCCCTGCCTGCCCTCACCTGTCATGGTCCAAACCACAGCCACTTAATGAGACAGCACCCAGGTGTGTTCTAATCTCTTAAACAATCTACCTAATCCCTGAACTGTTATTCTGTTGTCTTATTTTCATTGGCCTTTCTTCTTATTTTTCTATCTAACATGCAATAAAATACTACACATTCACCGCATCTCCTCCACATTAAGTGGCTAATGCCGTCCATTGCTTTATTTGTTACACAGCAACCTTTGGAAGCACCAGAAGCTGCTGTCTATTGACATGGACAAAGTAGTGCTACCCAACATCAGAAACTACAAGCCCCAGGTCCGGCCTTTGTCCCCTGGGGAGAGTGGAGCTTGGGACATCCCTGGAGGTGATTGCGTAGTCATATTCGCTCAACTGCAAATCTGTCAGATTTACTATACGCTGAGTCAGTTTGAAAATCTCCACTTTCGACTGTTTAAATATCTCAAAAATCAGTGTTTCAATCAGTCTAGTCATTTTGGCAACAGTGCTGCTACCCCCCTGATTCTATGTAACCCTGATGTCCCCTTCCCAGGTATAATGCCTGGCCGATACAACCAGGAAGTGGGCCAGACCATCCCCATGTTTGCCTTTCTGGGAGCCATGGTTGTGCTGTCCTTTTTTGTGGTGCAACTCACAAAATCCAAGAGCAAGCCCAAACGACGAAAACCCCGAGTCAAACGGCCAACTTACCTACAGCAGCAACAGCAACAACAGCTGTCCCCAGCAGGCAAGAACCCCACCGTGTGAGACGGCCTGCCCCACCGGGACGGAGCGTTGGGCCGCTGCTTCCAAGGCCCTGAACTCTGCAGGCATGCCTACGTTGCGGTGCTGACACTGGGTTCTTCTGACATCCAGTCGGGGCTGTTGGATGAACAATATTAATGGGCACTTGGTTTGACTTTTGACGAATACAGCCTGCAAATCCTGTCAAGGACATTTGCCCTAGGACCTTGTTCCTCTCGCCTCAAAAGAGCTTTTCATTCCACTGACCAAATGTAGTTTGATTGAAATGTCTGTCCAGTTTTTGTATTTATTGAATCTGTACATCATCCTCTGATTGGGCTTTCCTGTGTTTTTTTTTTTTTTTTTAAGTCGGATTAGGTGAACTGGACTGAATTTGAATTATTTGGGACTTTATCTATTTGTTCTGGCGATTATGGGTAGTGTAATTGATTATTTGTTTTTATATTTTGTATAATGGGCTCTGATGAAACATTGTGTTAATATCTACCCTGATTTAACTGCCAATGTTATTACATTGACAGTCTTTTCAAACAGTATCTCATCAATTAAAAAAAAGCTTAAGCCTTCTTTTTTTTTTTTATTGTTGCGATGTGTGTTACAGCTTTCCACATACTTTTGCATTGACCTAACATGCAGTACCTTAATCTTAATTTATTAGATGTTTTCAATCTTTCCAAAGTATTCCTATATCATAGAGGACCCACACCATCCATTTGCTGTCTACTGCCTCCTCTTCAAATGAATGGAAAGATGGGCGCCATCTGAAATTATGCCATAATAGGTGCTGTTCATCTATCCAATCATTTGAGAAGGCAGTAGATGGCCAACAGGTGATGTGTCTCATCTTTGACGTTAGAGCACTTTTGAACATCTGTGGCAGCTGAAGATTAATGAAAATGTTATTAAGCTATTTAACAAGACGGACGGCCGTGTTGTGGATCTGGCAGCATGATTGAGTGGTTTACAAACTCAACTGATAAGATGGCTGTAATGTTAAGTGGCAATTATTGTTCTATGTTGAGAGAATTGATCTTAAAGTAAGCCACAATCATACCCGTCCACAGTCATACCCGTCCAGTCATACCCCTCCACAGTAATACCCCTCCACAGTAATACCCGTCCACAGTCATACTCGTCCACAGTCATACTCGTCCACAGTCATACTCGTCCACAGTCATACCCGTCCAGTCATACCCCTCCACAGTAATACCCGTCCACAGTAATACCCGTCCACAGTAATACCCGTCCACAGTAATACCCCTCCAGTCATACCTGTCCACAGTCATACCCGTCCACAGTCATACCCGTCCACAGTCATACCCCTCCACAGTCATACCCGTCCACAGTCATACCCGTCCACAGTAATACCCCTCCTGTTTTTTCATGTCTGTTGGTGTTAGAAACTCCTAAATTGAATGAAGTGGTTTTTGTAACATCCAGCGATGCTAGATATGCTAATATTCCCCATCCCACTATAGCCTGCTTCAAATCCCATCAGAGTAGTTGACTGAGCACCAGTCTCCTGGTCTCCCACTCAGCTGCCCTAATGTTGTGAAGTGGGTTAATTCCATTAAAGGTGATGGAGCGGCTGGGCGGTCCTGCTAAAACCCCAGCCTGATCCACTTTTAATGGGGGAGAATAGCCTGTGAAAATGTCACTGGTCCCTCTCGGATGACAGCCCACAATGGATGCTAATTACCTGGAGAACATGGGAACTGACCCTGTGACCAGTTATCTGTGGTTAAGTGGATTTTAAAAATCTTGTCTTAAACAAGGTCACATGGCCCCTTTTCCCTTGGAAGGTTCCCAGACGCCAGGAAAAGGAGCCAACAATTTCCCCTGCTGACATCTCGGAATATGACAGGAAGCAAGCCAATAACTAGAGGCTACACCACCACGGCATTAAGCCACCCACACCCCCCAAAGAATTTCTTTACAACCATACAACATCATTCAAGCTTTATCAGCTAGAAGATATCGACCACGAGGAGAAAATGCTGACTGAGGGTAAGATATCCATATATAGCAGTGAAAGAGAGGAGAACATTATTTCTGAATGAGCAGCAGAACGGATTCAAAGCCATGTTCTGGTACATGTTCTCCAGATGCAGTAGTTTAGACCAAAGTAGACAGTCTAGGGATGAGAGAACTAAGGCTGACAAAAGCGGTCTAATTATTTGTATTGTCAACCTGGGTCATTCACAAATCTAAATGAGTGAATATTGAGCACTCGTGGTTGGTACACGTGTTAATTCACAAAGGGTGACCATTGTGAATTTAAAAAAGTTGAGCGTTGTTAAGATTACTTAGAAAACTTGGAGACGCTGCCACTATCATAGCCTTGATCCAGGCTACTTTCCAGTTCTCCACTTCTTGAGCAGATTCATTTGAACCCATCGTTTGGCAGGAGTCAGAGACATTTTTTGCGTGTTTGGAGCAAGTCTGGCCAAGCATGGAGGAGTTGGCGAGAGAAAGCATCAGCTTGCTGGCCAAGCCCACACTGAATACGGATGGCCCAAGACTAGGATCTATGGGAGCAATTCTCATCATGCTAAAATCTGCACTTGGTGCAGGACTTCTCAATTTCCCTTGGGCTTTTGCAAAATCTGGGGGAATTCATGCCGCAGTCGCCGTGGAAATGGTTAGTGACTTTGATGTCCCTGGTACAACAATGTAACATTTTAAATTAAAAGTAATGATTTACTGCACAGATAAACTTTCAGTGGGAATTCGTTTGAGAAAGGTCAATATGCCTTTTGGTGGGTGTTTGCCTAATATATTTATTGTTATGGGTAGGCTAGACCTACATATTCTTCATCAGAATCTGTGTACACTGTCTTCACTTCCCCCTCATCTCTGTTATTATTTGTATGTCTGCTCACTAACTCTGCTGTAATAACTAAATAACTGAATAATATATATCTTCACCTTTCTTTAACACACTATTTTTCTCTTCCTCTCATTTGTGTCAACCTCGTGGTCTGCTCTCTAACTCTGCTCACTGATGTCTCTTTTCACCAGCTCGCCCACATTTTGATTGCATGTTCATCTTTCTTACACCCCAGGTGTCCCTGTTGTTCCTCATCAGTGGGCTGGTGATCCTGGGCTACTCCTCGTCCATCAGTGGTCAGAACACATACCAGGCTGTGGTTAAGGATGTTTGTGGGCCTGCCATCGGGCAGCTCTGTGAGGTTGTCTTTGTCTTTAACCTCTTCATGATCTCCGTGGCCTTCCTGGTCATAGTGTCGGACCAGCTGGAGAAATGTGAGTAGCCTCCTTGACCACATAACTCCCAGACTACCTCCCGTTGGATTATGTTACCGTTTCATTACCAAGTCATTCCTTCCAGCACTATCTCCTCTAGAGCCTTTGAAATCATGTGAATTATTGTTCCCTCTTAATGTTATGATTATAAAAGGATGATAATGTACCTTGTTCGTGGAGTGTTTCTGTCCTGTAGGGTTTCTCTGCAGCCGTAGTCTAGCACACTAATAGTTACAATAACTAGATGGATGACAAGTTATCCCCCCCCCCACTAGAGGGTAGCTCTCCACAACGCGGGTTGGAGAGCCCTGATATAGATTTTCAACATCAGATATCTGCTACATGGTTCATGATGTTGTGTGTCTGTGTTTCAGTGTGCATCTCTCTGTATGAGTTGATAACTGGACTGCCTGAAGCAGACATGCCCAACCACTGGTACACAGACCCGCATTTTGTCCTCATTCTCCTGTGTGTCTTCCTCATCCTCCCTCTCTCCATCCCTAAAGAAATCAGTATTCAGAAGTACATCAGGTGAGTCATTTTTAGTCAGGGTACCACGGCATTTCATAGAACCCTGGCTACCTGATGCAGAACACTGGAATTGTATGGGCCGTTACTACTGTATTCATCTCATGTTAAACTCGACACTTTCCCCGTCTTTGAAGTATTTTAGGTACTCTCGCGGCTACATACCTAACAGTTGCCATCATTGTGAAATATCACACACGAGTTGACAGTGAGATGCACCTATCACCCCTGTATAGTACTGGGTGAGTGCTTGTAATCACACTTATTTTTAATCCACCTTTTAAGTTATTCATCTGTCTTTGTTACATAATCAGGTACAATAAGGTGAATGGTTTTTATAATTTATAATAATAATAATAATAGGTCTTAATAAACGTTCTTCATGATTCATGTCTATGACAGCTCTTTGTGGTAGGTCGCTATGACATGTCTTTATGATAGTCTCTATGACAGGTCTTTATAACAGGCCTGTATGATTGGTCTCTATGACACATCTTTATAATAGGCCTATATGATTGATCCGGTATGTGATACATGTATTCTAAACATTCTGCCCATTCTGCTCTTGTTAAAGGTAGTTTAAATGTTATCCATATTTTGATTGAGTGTGAAGTCAGGGCCCTTAGTCCACATTGTAATGTCAGTGTGATCTATAGATAAACTGTAATAGACTGATATTAAATCAAAGGTCAGAACAGGTACTGTTGAAGGCCCTTTAGACAGCCTCCCTAAGACTTCTTGTTGTCTCTGTAGAAGAAGCTCTTGGGCTTCGATGTTCAGTGTCATCCCTACCATCTGCTTTGGCTTTCAGGTGAGTATGGCTTCAATCATGTCTGGTTTTCAAATTGGTCAATAATGAATTTAGATTATTTTCTTGGTTACGTCTGGCATTCACCCCGTATTCTGGTCAATTGAAGAGCTGTCTTAAAAGGTTATCATTGTCCAACAGAGCTTTCGGCTAACCTACTCTTTAAGATGACAAAACAGAGCTGGTTCTCTGATAAAAAACTTTTTCCTGGGTAAGATCGGTAGGAAATTGGAAAATATCTTCATTATTATTATGGTCATTATTATTTTTTTAATCTTATGAATAGCCAGTGTTCAAGGGGTGGGGGTATTATGAAAAGTTTATAAAATGGAAGACATGCTCAAACAATGCCAAGCTTCCTGAACCTCTTCACTCACAGTCTGATTACTGACCTGGAGAAACATTAAGAATAATGGGTATCCTGAAGGCAGGTGGATGGAGGAATGTCAGAGAACATTTTTCGTTAGTAAATGCAGGATAACCTTCTTTTTCTGTGTACAGCACAGAAAATCTCACGTCATCTCACGACAATGAATTAGACTACTGAGAGCTGTGGGGCACCCTACAATAGATGGCTTTGTACCTCACATCAAAACTAACTGGACTCTGGAATGAATAAGCATTGGGCTCATTTCTGTATGTGGAACAGGTGAGGGCTTCGCGTTCTGAGCCTGCTATGTTCTATTATCCTGTGTTCCAGTGTCACGAGGCCTGCATCGCCATCTACAGCAGCATGGAGAACAAGAAGCTCTCCCACTGGGTGTTTATCTCTGTGATGTCCATGTTCTTCTGCCTGGTCATTTATTCTCTAACTGGTGACACTCATCCCTTTCTGATAGCACCAAATGACTGTAATGAACACAGCAACCATACCAATTTACAGTATGTATGTAAAGTGTGTGTCTGAAAGTCTTTCCCCCGGCTGTCTGTTAAAGGTGTTTATGGATACCTGACATTTGAAAAGGACGTTGCAGCAGATATTCTCATGTCATACGCGGGGGATGATGTACTCATGATCATTGCCAGGCTGCTCTTTGGTGTCTCCATCATCACAATCTACCCCATCATCCTCCTGCTCGGAAGGTAACAGGATCGCTGTACAGCATTTAAATAGTAGAGCAATTCAACAGAAATTGCATTTATTGGCCATACGTTCAGAACACACGTGCCAAACTAAAGACACTGTCGGCAAATGTGCCTGTTGACCCAGTGAGTCTCAACGAACAGTGTCTACGCATTTCTACACACAGGTCAGTGATCCAGGACCCACTGCTAAACTTCCGTCAGCGCCTCCATGTGGTGACGGAGTCGTACGAGAACCGTAGCCGCGTTGGGCTAACAGTAGCCTGGATTACCGTCACCCTCCTCATTGCCATGTTCGTCCCAGATATCAGCAAAGTTATCAGCGTCATTGGAGGAATCAGCGCATTTTTCATTTTCATCTTCCCAGGTGGGCCAACTCTTTCACAGCCTCTCTCCCGTGCTGTTGGATGTGAAGCAAACCGGCATGGCTAATAATCTAATAATCTAAGTTTGCTTAATCTGCGTGTCTGCAGGACTATGTCTAGTGTTTGCAATGCAGTCAGAGCCAGTATCTATCAAAACAAGGTGAGTTTAAACCAATCATGAAAACTCATTCAAACCATCCTTTCTTCCATGTCCTTCAAATTTCCCACTGGGTTTCCTCAATATCCCTCCTCTGTTCACTCTCAGGGTGGTCCTTACAATGTGGGGAATGATCACTCTTATCTGTGGAGCCTTCATCTTCGGACAGAGCACCACTGTCGCAGTCATGCAGCTTTTCAATACCATCTATCCATAGACATAAATAGGACCATTGTGCCCAAAATCTGGTTTCAATAGATGGCGTCGTTGAGGACTTTCTGTAAAATGTTTTAAAAAAAAAATGTAAACAAATTGTTCACTCCACCTGGTCTCCCCTTCCCAGTTTTAATGCCAAAGACAATATTAGCATGTAAAGAAGTTACATGTTTTGGGAAGTCACTTAAAAAGTGAGTTAAAAAGCGCCTGTTCAACTGTTCAACTGTTAAAGCAAAGCATTTCTTGCTTTGTAAGAATCATGGTGAAATTTGAAAGTTGTGCCAAGGATTTTCAAGCAGGGAGATACAGAGAGTAAACAAATGATTTGCATCATATGGTAGCTGAAGAATGTACAATGCCCTTAACAACTGGTAAAGATAAGCTAAAGTCTATGAAAAAATATTGTTGTTCATCAGCTTGATCTTACACAAACAAAATACAAAATAAATCTGTTATCTATATCTACTGATACCCTTGCATTTAGCACCCTCCCCTTGATAAAGTAACACTGAGTATTCTACTGTAATGTTTGATGAGGTGGGAGAACAGAGGAAAGATTCTGCAGAATCTCTCCAAGTCCTTCACATTCCGTTCTGGCCTCCCCACTTTAGTTCAACCCACAGGTTTTCCACTGGCTTTTCGGTCAAGGGATTGGGACGGTTGTGCAAAAGCTTGATTTTGTGGTCAGTGAGTCATTTTTGTTTGGATCTGGAGAAGTGCTTTGGATCATAGTCCTATTTGGATCATAGCTGGAAGATCTAACGATGACCCAGTTTTATCTTCCTGGCAGAGGCAGACAGATTTTGCTCAAAAATCTCTAGGTAACAGAGTCCATGATGCCATGTGTACTAACTTCCCTGGGGCTTTGGAAGAAAACAGCCCCACAGCATCCCAGGTCCACCACTATACTTCAAAGTGGGATGTATTATTTTTTTATTTGCATGATCATACCTTTTTTTGCCCAGGGAAGTAGCCCAGAGCTAAAACAAAACATTTAACGCAAATATGTATTTTTTCACCTACATAATGGGCTGATATGGGTTACTGTCATTTGTATGAGTTTTTTAATGAGTCAGTACACTCTATCCGCCACCCAAAATCAATCTATTGCTTATTATTCAATTCACAAGACAAAATGAACACGTGCATCAGCCGTCAGGAATTGAACCTCATGGTGGATGTCCACTGTTCCGGTGTTGGTAGCATAACGTTGACGCTGATTCTCTGACGAAAAAGTCAGTAATCGTCATCTATATTGATAGTTATTGTATCAATGTCATTCATGAATGATAGAAAAATGAATGTTGTTGTGCCATGAAATGAAATAGGTTTGGCAGTGTAAAATGTATCTTCGGTCTTGCTAGCAATTGCGCAATTCTTATGACTATTTCAAGTAGTAAGTTAGTAGATACTAGCAAGCCTATTACTGGCTAATAAGCTATTAAAACGGCCAGTGGCAAGAGCCATACAGTTCATAGATGCTATTTGTGGTGGAGGCAAACTTCATAAGAAACGTTATTCAGTTTAACATAATGCATAATGGTGTCTAACGAAATATTCAAACTTGGTATGACGTTAATGCATGACAAAATGATCTAATCTTGAGACGCTGTACTGACACTGTGTACATATAGGCTTGCCTTGTTCCTTTTCTGATTATAAAAGCATAATGAATTTTAGTTTCTACGTTATTACTTGTTGTTACATATTTCCAGGGACCAGCATAAATAGCTTATGGTGTTACCATACGTTTTCCTAATTTTAAAGATGTAAACTAAGTTAAATCTTGGTTTTAATTTGAACCATTTCAAAAAAAGCTACTGCATTGCAGTTTTGATTGAATTGGGCCCTTTTCCTGTCTCCTTGCTGGTGTCTTCATTAATATCTGTTAACTAGATAGGACCAGGTTAGGGTTGTTTTTTGTCCTTACTTTTGTATTATTTCATTTGCACAATGTATTCTTTTCACTGTACAGTACTCTCAAGGTGAGGTTTCCAATGGTTACCAGTACTTATAGCCATAACATATTGAAAGATGCAGTAAACATATTGGGGAAATGTTTGTTGTGTGTGGAGGTGTTAGCATTTATATTTTCCATATTATTCTCCCTATTATGAACAATATAGTTAAATTAAATAAGAATGGTTTTCTCCTGCAAATATGCACTGGTATTTGTGTTATACAGTTTGTCTTCATTCCACATTATGTGCATGCTTTCCTAAATGTAAAGCAGTCAAGCAACAGATTCATGTTGTATTTCAGTATTAACATATTAAGTTGCACCATTTTTACTTTTTTAAATAATTTTTTGTATGCATGGAATTGTTTGCATCGTTTTTTTTATTGAGCTGAAATGATGTCTTCTTGAATCAAATACTAACTCCAGCTCATGGCTGCACGATGTTTTGAGCAGGGGGTGCTGATTATGGTTGATCGCGAAATGGAATTGAACGGAGAAAAGACGTTTGTCTTGATGGAATCTCATCAGTGGGTGCTGAGCCTGCTTCGGGGGGGTGGGGGGGTGGGGGGTGGGGGCTGTAGCACCCCCAACACCCCTACTTCCCACCGCTATGCTCAAGCTTAGCCTTGTGTGTACATACCTTATGTCAACGTGTCATTACACTGAATAAAATGTTTTATAAGAAATATGCAGTGACAAGAAATCAACAGACTCATGGTGAATTTCAGTATTACCATTTTATTGAGTTGCATCACTCTACATGATCTAGAATTTCAACAAAGTTTGAAGACGAAATATTGTACTTGCATCCCTGCAATAAGTCTCTACACTCAAAGAGAGAAAGCCATTTACTGAAACATACATAAGTATAAGAATTAGGATTTCATTAAACATTGCCATAAAAGTGAATGTTCATTCTGTAGGTAATTTTTCTATTTATATATATTTTTATATGGTCTGTCCTTTCTAGGAATACTATATAAAAAAAGAAATGCACAAACCCATTGAAAGTAGCATGGCTAAGTACTACGGCAAATAAGTTACTGGACATTCATTTTAACATGCACTCAAGTAAGGGATAGGGAGAAAAGAAATTGGTTGCACAGTTTAGGAAACAGTCAGGAATGTTACAGAAATAGTATTGGATTTTATTTTGCCTGGCTCTGACCTATTCATACAGACCCTAACAGAGCCTATGGATAAAATAGAAAAACTTTCCAGTAAAATTACCCTAATACACCTAGGGAGCCATGCTGTGTCCCATTCTGTAATACTGATGCTGAGGTTAATGTAAAGCCCAAGGCGTGCTATTTATTATTTATCATCACAGGTGCTTTAACACTGAGAAGTCCCAGGTTATCTCAACGTAAAGAGTGGCCTAGCACCAGAGTTGAACTTGAGATGTGTTCATTCCATTTCAGTGGTGGTCCTAATTATGAACAAAGGCAAGTAGAGGAACAGTTTCATTTTTACAGTGCACAAGGATAGTCTTTGTTACTTAAATGATATTATCTGAGAAAATCTGAGAATCTGATCCTTGGGGAGGGAGGGTTTAATATTCCCTCACTTGTTAGCGACAAGCTTCCCACCACCTGCATATGCTTACAGGACAAACTAAAACACTATATGGTAAAGTGGGTGAAAGAGTTCACGCTCTAAAATAAAATGTTTTGTACACTATTTTTTATAGATAAACTTTAATAATTTCATACTTTTTACTTTCATACTGAATACTTTTAATTCCAGTATTCCAATAATTTACAGTGTGCTTTGGACTGGGTCTCTGAGTGTGTGGATTTCAAGGTGGTGAGGTTGGGAAAAGTTATGTTCCTAGATAAGCACAAGAGGTTCTCCTAATGGGGTTGGTGGGTGAACAGTCTGATTGATTTTATGTTACCATTATTTGTTTGATAGGCATGGGAAACATTATTTACCTTTTTGCTCAATTGCAATGAACATTGTGATTGTAATATGGGCCGTCAGATGTTTAACAGCTAATTATTATGTGTTCATGGGAAATCATACCTATGTATCCACTTTTAACCTCAACCATATGCTGATGTTTAAGGCTTCAGATCGAGTTGTTCAAAAGGAGAAATATCTGCAGCAAACCATACATTCTGCTGCTTTTCTTCCACTTCTTCTGAGGAATTTTGCACTGTATCACTAAAGACATCAATACAAATATAATAGAACATGTTTCATATCATTTTACCAGACAGCTAATATATCAATTGCTGATTCATACATGTACTCTTAACACAACAGGAAAAAAATGACCTTAACTGTTTGATAAAGACAGTTGTAATGTTACTGTCATTAGCAGCAGCAGGTTCATGTCTTTTAGTCAAAATGGATGACATGCACAAGAGCTCAAAAAGCAAGTTACTGTTCACCTCATTTCTAACATGACATGAGGGTGAACGATACGATGAAGAAATGCACCGGATGGAGGTAATCTCGCTTAAATGCACTGTTCAATATTCACTGCAATTGATGCCTTCCATTTCGCCTATATTCAACAGACACTGTGTAAACATGTACATACAAAAAAGAGAAAGGGTTTGTGAGGGTGAGTAAGGGGGCAGGGTGAGGAAGGAGAGCTAAGGATGGGGGACTTGCGGGCTCAGGCGACACAGCCCCACCTCCATCAGTCTCTGTTCAGGCTGCACCAGGCGGCTAGCGGAAAAGAGTTCAGTTAAAACACTCAAACTACACAATCACACTGAGGTCTAGTGCTGCTCAGCTCAATGTTATGACACCCTGATAATACTCTGCATAAACACCATTCACGTTAAATGCTATTCATTTTCAGGGCGAAGACTATGGGTTATAGGCAAGAAAATGGGTTATAGGCATTGCAGCTTTTAAAGGCATTGTTCACAGAGACAATCATTCACAGTAGAGGTTGCAGACGTTGGCTCAATTGAAAATTGCCTTAAAAAGCAGCAAGACCTCTAACGAGATATTAGATTTAAAAAATATATATATATATATACACACACACACACCCCAAGGTCTCTGTTTGTGCTGACTTCTCCTGCTCTACATAATAATTTCATCTCCCATCACAGAAGATAAATGGCACTGTGCCAACAGCATCACCACTCTGTTCCAGCTCTCAAGAGACTAACCTGGTACCGCAACAGTAGACACAGCTTCGGGCTGGCACAAAGTGTCCACCTTAACATGTTGAAATGCCTTGCAGGACGCACTTTGGAGGTGCCTGAAGACAGAGGTGGAAGGCAGTGAGATCAGACCGGCACGTCCATGTATGTAGACACAAATGTTGTGACACATTTACGCCTTCGCTTCTTTTACACCAAATAAAAGTACAGATATATTTTAACAGAAACACCAAGCCATGATGGCTCTTTTGTAGTCTTTTGCTTACAAAATAGAAGTTGATAAACAAACCTCTATGAAACACCTAAATGTAATATATGAAAATGTTGTGCATTATTGATTCCCTATGTTCAGGGAATTGGACCTATGGCATTATAAGAAAGCCAAAGTGTCAAGGGGTCAGGAAATATGGGGGATGGAAGGGATGACTAACTGAAAGAGAGGTCAAATTGGTCACATATCTAGGAATTACTTTTTCCACTCCTCCTCTCCGTCCCAGAACTCATACACCACGAAGGACAGCCCATCTGGTAGCCGCACTGCAGTGACACTGAGGACCGAAATAAAGAGAGTGAGGGATAAAGACAGAGAGTTAGATATGGGCAGTACACATTAGAGAACCACATATTGGAGTAGAAAGAGAGCGACAGAGTGCGAGAAGTAGATATGGGCCGTGAACACTAGAGAACCATCACCTATTGGAATATAGTGAGCAGACGCTAATAAGTAACACTGTGACAGATGTGAAAGACTTCTAAGAATACACTATTATACCATGATAAATACAGTAATAGTATTTATTTTTTACTCACTCCTACCCATCCTCGTACTATACACTGGGGGGCAGTAGTGGTTCAGACAGCTAACTAGTGCCTCAGGGCTTTAGGGAGTTAGAACAGTTCTACTGGATGTGCTGGTTTTTATGATTGCTTCCATCTCACAGGAGCTCCCATCTGGAGAGACTTCTGACACATTGTATTGACCTGGTTAATGCTTTCATTAAGGCTGGCAGTTCTCTGTCTGAAGTAACATCTATATTTGACCACTGCATTGTTTTAGTTGACGAGCGGTTGCTGTGTGATACTCCACAATCACATTCAAACCAAGTCAGTTTGCGAGTGTCCATCCAAAATAAAGATTTGGACAGTGGGAGAGTCTGTGTGTCATGCATACTATGCTTTCTTCACATATATTTGAGAAACATGATGAGTAGCTCTAGTTCTTATCACACTGCTCGCTCAACCAGAAAGTTTATACTTCTGTGCCGAAGTATTCCAACCAGAAAGGAATACTTCTGCGCCGGAAGGAATGCAATCTCTGGCCTTCTACCTTAGTTAACTCATAGGTGCCCAGGCTGCCGTAAGGAGTCGCTAGAGTATAAAAAGTCAAGCAACCATAGTTTTTACTTGTCATCTTGTGAAATTTGCTGATGTAAAAAGGGCTTCAAAAAATACATTTGATTGACTGATTAGTAACCTTCCAAAACTGGACAGTGCTGGCCAATTGCACCTCACTCCGTGGGACCCCTGGGCTGATCCACAAGCAGGATTTAAACCCTGGTTTCGAAATGACGCAAGGCAGCAACTAGAACACAGCACAGCTCTAAAAATAGTTCACTGTAGGCTATGTCCATAAAGATTACACCTGGTCTGGTTTAGTCTTAACCATAGGGGTGTGTGGTAACACATCATGCCAAGATCAAAAGACCTAACCGAGGCCCTTCAAAGAAAGATTATTGATGCCCATGCGCCTGGGAGGGGTTACAAAGCCATTTCCCAGCAATTCAAAGTACATCGGTCCATTGACCGACAGATCATCTACAAATGGAGACCACTGGCAATCTACAAATTCAGTCCAAGAGTTGACCGACAGATTCTCATAGAAGTCTCTAAGAACCCCAGGGTAACATCAAAGGATCTACAGGCCTTTCTTGCATTAACCAATATCGAAGTACATGAGTCAACTGCCAGAGACTACATAATCTTGGCCTTCATGGGAGGTCAGGAAGGAAGAAGACTCTGCTCTCAAATAACAAAAGGAATGACATGTGCCAGGCAACACCTGGGTAAAGACTGGAACAATGTGTTCTGGACAGATGATCAAAGGTGGAGTTGTTGGGCCGCAATGCTAGATACCATGTTTGTCAAAAAAAACACTACCTTTTAACAGAAGAACCTTATACCTTATTTTCATTCCGGTTGCACATGCTACCTTACTCCTTCGATTTGCCTCAATTGCACATTTAGAATGCCATTTAGAATTGCCATTTGTACCCGCACAACTATTTATCCCACTTGTAAAATACATTATACTTAATACTTCTAAATTTTCTGCCCTCTTCTATTTTTGACTTCTGGTTAAATAACTGCATTTCGTTGTACTGTACTTGTACTTGTTCAATGACCATAAAGTTGAAACTAATCTAATTTAATCTTCTACCAGCCGAAAGGTTGGAGGCAGTGGCATTATGGTTTGGGGCTGCTTTGCTGCCTCAGGGCCTGACCAACTCGCCATCATTGGGTCAACCATGAATTCCATATTCTACCAGATAATTCTTGAGGAG
This sequence comes from Esox masquinongy, assembly GCA_016801175.1. NCBI lineage: Eukaryota > Metazoa > Chordata > Actinopteri > Esociformes > Esocidae > Esox > Esox masquinongy. The sequence goes on from JACXGI010000276.1 coordinate 128,150, forward strand.
AATGTGAGGCCATCTGACAAAAAGCTGAACCAAACATGAAACTTGTAACAGGACAATGACCCAAAATAAACAAGCAAAGCCACACCTTAATGGCTCAAAATGAAGAAATTGAGAGTTATTGAATGGTCGAGTCAAAGCCCAGATCATAATCCTTTTGAAATGCTGTGGGGGGACTTGAAGTAAGCCATCATGACACAGTTGAAGCAGTACAGTAAAGAAGAGTGGGCAAAAATTCTTACCAGTTGATGTTATATACTGATAGACAGTAACAACAAACAGCTACTTGACGTTATTTCAGCCAAAGGGAGCAACACCAGCTATTGAAGCTAGGGGTGTACTTATTTTTTTCTGTAGTATAAAAAATGCATTTCTGTAGATTTTTGTAGAATAAATGATTGCAAAGTTTAATCTTTCTGTGTCATTTGTTAACTTAGGCTACCATTATTAGTCAATAGTGTTGAAGTGGAGTATAAATCTGTCCAAATATACTAAAAAAAATTCAATTTCCCAGCGAGTGTACTTACTTTATCACGTGACTATATTTGGAGTTTGTATTGTTATGGTAGACTGACACATTACCTCTGAGCAAGAAGATCTGAGAGGTTTTCTCATCTTAAACCCAGCTTTCTCTAATCTGCTCAACCCTGTTTTCCACTCCATAGTCCTTTGTCCCATGGAGATTGCTGCTGGTTGATGATTGTTGTGGAGAGGCAGAGGAGAACAGCGTGACTAACAGGTTTATCCAGCGGATGGACAGACACCTCTCACAGGTCTCATTGCCTCTTTAGTCCCCAGCACATCCTTTCTTTGCCAGATAAAGTCTTAAATATCAGAAATCTGCACTCAACAGCACTGACTCACTTGATCTACCTAGACCAAGGTCAATGTATTGTTGACTTACAGTGGATATAAAAAGTCTACACACCCCTGTTAAAATGCCAGGATTTTGTGATGTAAAAGAGTAAGACAAAGATAAATCATGTCAGAACTTTTTCCACTTTTAATGTGACCTATAC